>CAKAJI010000238.1:0-262371 GCA_916610255.1 Lasioglossum lativentre | reverse complement strand
TATAATATAACGTAATATGCAGGTGTATCATTGAAAATACCCTATAATATAATGTAATATGCAGTGTATCATTGAAAATACCTTATAATATAATGTAATATTTGCAGTCTATCATTGATAATACCTCATAATATAACGTAATATGCAGAGTATCATTGAAAATACCTTTATAATATAATGTAATATTTGCAGTCTATCATTGAAAATGCCTTATAATATATAGTAATATGCATTCTATCATAAAAATACGTGATAATATAACGTAATATGCAATGTATCATAGAAAATACCTTATAATATAACGTAATATGCAGAGTATCATTGAAAATACCTTATAATATAATGTCAATATTTGCAGTCTATCATTGAAAATACCTCATATATTACGTAATATGCAGTCAATCATTGAAATACGTGATAATATAACGTAATATGCAGTGTATCATTGAAAATACATTATAATATTACGTAATATGCAGTGTAATCATTGAACATACAGTATAATATAATGTAATATGCAGTGGTATTCATTGAAAATACCTTATAATATAATGCAATATTTGCAGTCTATCATTGAAAATACCTCATAATATTACGTAATATGCAGTCAATCATTGAAAATACGTGATAATATAACGTAATAATGCAGTGTATCATTGAAATATACCCTATAATATAATGTAATATGCAGTGTATCATTGAAAATACCTTATAATATAATGTAATATTTGCAGTCTATCATTGAAAATACCTTATAATATAACGTAATATGCAGTGTATCATTGAAAATACCTTATAATATAACGTAATATGCAGTATATCATTGAAAATACCCTATAATATAATGTAATATGCAGTGTATCATTGAAAATACCGTATAATATAATGTAATATTTGCAGTCTATCATTGAAAATACCTTATAATATTACGTAATATGCAGTCAATCATTGAAAATACGTGATAATATAACGTAATATGCAGTCTATCATTGAAAATGCCTTATAATATAAGGTAATATGCAGTGTATCATTGAAAATACCCTATAATATAAGGTAATATGCAGTGTATCATTGAAAATACCTTATAATGTTATGTAATATTTGCAGTCTATCATTGAAAATACCTTATAATATAACGTAATATGCAGTGTATCATTGAAAATGCCTTATAATATAACGTAATATTGCAGTATATCATTGAAAATACCTTATAACGTAAACGTAATAAGCAGTGTATCATTGAAAATATCTTGTAATGTAACGTAATATGCAGAGTAGCATTCAAATACCTTATAATATAACGTAATATGCAGTGTATCATTGAAAAATACCTCATAATATAACGTAATATGCACTGTATCATAGAAAATACCTTATAATGTAATGTAATATGCAGTCTATCATTGATAATACCTCATAATATAACGTAATATGCAGAGTATCATTGAAAATACCTTATAGTATAACGTAATATGCAGTGTATCATTGAAGATACCGTATAATATAATGTAATATGCAGTGTATCATTGAAAATACCTTATAATATAATGTCAAATTAGCAGTCTATCATTGAATATACCTTATAATATAACGTAATATGCAGTGTATCATTGAAAATACCCTATAATATAATGTAATATGCACTGTATCATAGAAAATACCTATAACTATAATGTAATATGCAGTGTATCATTGAACATACCTTATAATATAATGTAATATTTGCAGTCTATCATTGAAAATACCTTATAATATACGTAATATGCAGTGTATCATTGAAAATGCCTTATAATATAACGTAATATGCAGTGTAATCATTGAAAATACCTTATAATATAACGTGATATGCAGTCTATCATTGAAAATACCTCATAATATTACGTAATATGCAGTCAATCATTGAAAATACGTGATAATATAACGTAATATGCAGTGTATCATTGAAAATACCCTATAATATAATGTAATATGCAATGTATCATTGAAAATACCTTATAATATAATGTAATATTTGCAGTCTATCATTGATAATACCTCATAATATAACGTAATACGCAGAGTATCATTGAAAATACCTTATAATATAATGTAATATTTGCAGTCTATCATTGAAAATGCCTTATAATATATAGTAATATGCAGTGTATCATTGAAAATGCCTTATAATATAACGTAATATGCAGTATATCATTGAAAATACCTTATAACGTAACGTAATAAGCAGTGTATCATTGAAAATATCTTGTAATGTAACGTAATATGCAGAGTAGCATTCAAAATACCTTATAATATAACGTAATTATGCAGTGTATCATTGAAAATACCTCATAATATAACGTAATATGCACTGTATCATAGAAAATACCTTATAATGTAATGTAATATGCAGTCTATCATTGATTAATACCTCATAATATAACGTAATATGCAGAGTATCATTGAAAATACCTTATAGTATAACGTAATATGCAGTGTATCATTGAAAATACCGTATAATAGAATGTAATATGCAGTGTATCATTGAAAATACCTTATAATATAATGTCAAATTTGCAGTCTATCATTGAATATACCTTATAATATAACGTAATATGCAGTGTATCATTGAAAATACCCTATAATATAATGTAATATGCACTGTATCATAGAAAATACCTATAATATAATGTAATATGCAGTGTATCATTGAAAATAGCTTATAATATAATGTAATATTTGAAGTCAATCATTGAAAATACCTTATAATATAACGTAATATGCAGTGTATCATTGAAAATACCTTATAATATTACGTAATATGCAGTGTATCATTGAACATACCTTATAATATAATGTAATATTTGCAGTCTATCATTGAAAATACCTTATAATATAACGTAATATGCAGTGTATCATTGAAAATGCCTTATAATATAACGTAATATGCAGTGTATCATTGAAAATACCTTATAATATAACGTGATATGCAGTCTATCATTGAAAATACCTCATAATATTACGTAATATGCAGTCAATCATTGAAAATACGTGATAATATAACGTAATATTATAAGGTATTTTCAATGATAGACTCATTGAAAATACCCTATAATATAATGTAATATGCAATGTATCATTGAAAATACCTCTATAATATAATGTAATATTTGCAGTCTATCATTGATAATACCTCCATAATATAACGTAATATGCAGAGTATCATTGAAAATACCTTATAATATAATGTAATATTTGCAGGTCTATCATTGAAAATGCCTTATAATATATAGTAATATGCAGTCTATCATTAAAAATACGTGATAATATAACGTAATATGCAATGTATCATAGAAAATACCTTATAATATAACGTAATATGCAGAGTATCATTGAAAATACCTTATAATATAACGTAATATGCAGTGTATCATTGAAAATACATTATAATATTACGTAATATGCAGTGTATCATTGAACATACAGTATAATATAATGTAATATGCAGTGTATCATTGAAAATACCTTATAATATATGCAATATTTGCAGTCTATCATTGAAAATACCTCATAATATTTCGTAATATGCAGTCAATCATTGAAAATACGTGATAATATAACGTAATATGCAGTGTATCATTGAAAATACCCTATAATATAATGTAATATGCAGTGTATCATTGAAAATACCTTATAATATAATGTAATATTTGCAGTCTATCAGTGAAAATACCTTATAATATAACGTAATATGCAGTGTATCATTGAAAATACCTTATAATATAACGTAATATGCAGTGTATCATTGAAATACCCTATAATATAATGTAATATGCAGTGTATCATTGAAAATACCTTATAATATAATGTAATATTTGCAGTCTATCATTGAAAATACCTTATAATATTACGTTAATATGCAGTCAATCATTGAAAATACGTGATAATATAACGTAATATGCAGTCTATCATTGAAAATGCCTTAATATATAAGGTAATATGCAGTGTATCATTGAAAATACCCTATAATATAATGTAATATGCAGTGTATCATTGAAAAATACCTTATAATGTTATGTATATTTGCAGTCTATCATTGAAAATACCTTATAATATAACGTAATATGCAGTGTATCATTGAAAATGCCTTATAATATAACGTAATATTCAGTATATCATTGAAAATACCTTATAACGTAACGTAATAAGCAGTGTATCATTGAAAATATCTTGTAATGTAACGTAATATGCAGTAGTAGCATTCAAAATACCTTATAATATAACGTAATATGCAGAGTATCATTGAAAATACCTCATAATATAACGTAATATGCACTGTATCATAGAAAATACCTTATAATGTAATGTAATATGCAGTCTTTCATTGATAATACCTCATAATATAACGTAATATGCAGAGTATCATTGAAAATACCTTTATAGTATAACGTAATATGCAGTGTATCATTGAAATACCCTATAATATAATGTAATATGCAGTGTATCATTGAAAATACCTTATAATATAATGTCAAATTTGCAGGTCTATCATTGAATATACCTTATAATATAACGTAATATGCAGTGTATCATTGAAAATACCCTATAATATAATGTAATATGCACTGTATCATAGAAAATACCTATAATATAATGTAATATGCAGTGTATCATTGAAAATACCTTATAATATAATGCAATATTTGCAGTCTATCGTTGATAATACCTCATAATATAACGTAATATGCAGAGTATCATTGAAAATACCTTATAATATATAGTAATATGCAGTCTATCATTAAAAATACGTGATAATATAACGTAATATGCAATGTATCATAGAAAATACCTTATAATATAACGTAATATGCAGAGTATCATTGAAAATACCTTATAATATAAACGTAATATGCAGTGTATCATTGAAAATACATTATAATATTACGTAATATGCAGTGTATCATTGAACATACAGTATAAATATAATGTAATATGCAGTGTATCATTGAAAATACCTTATAATATAATGCAATATTTGCAGTCTATCATTGAAAATACCTCATAATATTACGTAATATGCAGTCAATCATTGAAAATACGTGATAATATAACGTAATATGCATTGTATCATTGAAAATACCCTATAATATAATGTAATATGCAGTGTATCAATTGAAAATACCTTATAAAATAATGTAATATTTGCAGTCTATCATTGGAAAATACCTTATAATATAACGTAATATGCAGTGTATCATTGAAAATACCTTATAATATAACGTAATATGCAGAGGTATCATTGAAAATACCCTATAATATAATGTAATATGCAGTGTATCATTGAAAATACCTTATAATATAATGTAATATTTGGAGTCTATCATTGAAAATACCTTATAACATTACGTAATATGCAGTCAATCATTGAAAATACGTGATAATATAACGTAATATACAGTCTATCATTGAAAATGCCTTATAATATAACGTAATATGCAGTCTATCATTGAAAATACCCTATAATATAATGTAATATGCAGTGTATCATTGAAAATACCTTATAATGTTATGTAATATTTGCAGTCTATCATTGAAAATACCTTATAATATAACGTAATATGCAGTGTATCATTGAAAATGCCTTATAATATAACGTAATATGCAGTATATCATTGAAAATACCTTATAACGTAACGTAATAAGCAGTGTATCATTGAAAATATCTTGTAATGTAACGTAATATGCAGAGTAGCATTCAAAATACCTTATAATATAACGTAATATGCAGTGTATCATTGAAAATACCTCATAATATAACGTAATATGCACTGTATCATAGAAAATACCTTATAATGTAATGTAATATGCAGTCTATCATTGATAATACCTCATAATATAACGTAATATGCAGTGTATCATTGAAAATACCTTATAATATAATGTAATATTTGCAGTCTATCATTGAAAATACCTTATAATATAACGTAATATGCAGTGTATCATTGAAAATACCTTATAATATAACGTAATATGCAGTGTATCATTGAAAATACCCTATAATATAATGTAATATGCAGTGTATCATTGAAAATACCTTATAATATAATGTCAAATTTGCAGTCTATCATTGAATATACCTTATAATATAACGTAATATGCAGTGTATCATTGAAAATACCCTATAATATAATGTAATATGCACTGTATCATAGAAAATACCTATAATATAATGTAATATGCAGTGTATCATTGAAAATACCTTATAATATAATGTAATATGCAGTCAATCATTGAAAATACGTGATAATATAACTTAATATGCAGTGTATCTTTGAAAATACCCTATAATATAATGTAATATGCAGTGTATCATTGAAAATACCTTATAATATAATGTAATATTTGCAGTCCATCATTGATAATACCTCATAATATAACGTAATATGCAGAGTATCATTGAAAATACCTTATAATATAATGTAATATTTGCAGTCTATCATTGAAAATGCCTTATAATATATAGTAATATGCAGTCTATCATTAAAAATACGTGATAATATAACGTAATATGCAATGTATCATAGAAAATACCTTATAATATAACGTAATATGCAGAGTATCATTGAAAATACCTTATAATATAACGTAATATGCAGTGTATCATTGAAAATACATTATAATATTACGTAATATGCAGTGTATCATTGAACATACAGTATAATATAATGTAATATGCAGTGTATCATTGAAAATACCTTATAATATAATGCAATATTTGCAGTCTATCATTGAAAATACCTCATAATATTACGTAATATGCAGTCAATCATTGAAAATACGTGATAATATAACGTAATATGCAGTGTATCATTGAAAATACCTCATAATATAACGTAATATGCACTGTATCATTGAAAATACCTTATAATGTAATGTAATATGCAGTCTATCATTGATAATACCTCATAATATAACGTAATATGCAGAGTATCATTGAAAATACCTTATAGTATAACGTAATATGCAGTGTATCATTGAAAATACCCTATAATATAATGTAATATGCAGTGTATCATTGAAAATACCTTATAATATAATGTCAAATTTGCAGTCTATCATTGAATATACCTTATAATATAACGTAATATGCAGTGTATCATTGAAAATACCCTATAATATAATGTAATATGCAGTGTATCATTGAAAATGCCTTATAATATAACGTAATATGCAGTGTATCATTGAAAATACCTTATAATATAACGTGATATGCAGTCTATCATTGAAAATACCTCATAATATTACGTAATATGCAGTCAATCATTGAAAATACGTGATAATATAACGTAATATGCAGTGTATCATTGAAAATACCCTATAATATAATGTAATATGCAGTGTATCATTGAAAATACCTTATAATGTAATGTAATATGCAGTCTATCATTGATAATACCTCATAATATAACGTAATATGCAGTGTATCATTGAAAATACCTTATAATATAACGTAATATGCAGTGTATCATTGAAAATGCCTTATAATATAACGTAATATGCAGTATATCATTGAAAATACCTTATAATATAATGTAATATTTGCAGTCTATCATTGAAAATACCTTATAATATTACGTAATATGCAGTCAATCATTGAAAATACGTGATAATATAACGTAATATGCAGTCTATCATTGAAAATGCCTTATAATATAACGTAATATGCAGTCTATCATTGAAAATGCCTTATAATATAACGTAATATGCAGTATATCATTGAAAATACCTTATAATATAACGTAATATGCAGTGTATCATTGAAAATGCCTTATAATATAACGTAATATGCAGTGTATCATTGAAAATACCTTATAATATAACGTGATATGCAGTCTATCATTGAAAATACCTCATAATATTACGTAATATGCAGTCAATCATTGAAAATACGTGATAATATAACGTAATATGCAGTGTATCATTGAAAATACCCTATAATATAATGTAATATGCAGTGTATCATTGAAAATACCTTATAATATAATGTAATATTTGCAGTCTATCATTGATAATACCTCATAATATAACGTAATATGCAGAGTATCATTCAAAATACCTTATAATATAACGTAATATGCAGTGTATCATTGAAAATACCTTATAATATAATGTAATATTTGCAGTCTATCATTGAAAATACCTTATAATATTACGTAATATGCAGTCAATCATTGAAAATACGTGATAATATAACGTAATATGCAGAGTATCATTCAAAATACCTTATAATATAACGTAATATGCAGAGTATCATTGAAAATACCTTATAATATAACGTGATATGCAGTATATCATTGAAAATACCTTATAATGTAACGTAATAAGCAATGTATCATTGAAAATACCTTATAATATAACGTAATATGCAGTGTATCATTGAAAATACCTTATAATATATGGTAATTTGTTGTGTATCATTGAAAATACCTTATAAGATAACGTAATATGCAGAGTATCATTGAAAATACCTTATAATGTAACGTAATATGCAGTGTATCATTGAAAATGTCTTGTAATGTAACGTAATATGCAGAGTATCATTCAAAATACCTTATAATATAACGTAATATGCAGAGTATCATTGAAAATACCTTATAATATTACGTAATATGCAGTCAATCATTGAAAATACGTGATAATATAACGTAATATGCAGAGTATCATTCAAAATACATTATAATATAACGTAATATGCAGAGTATCATTGAAAATACCTTATAATATAACGTGATATGCAGTATATCATTGAAAATACCTTATAATATAATGCAATATTTGCAGTCTATCATTGAAAATACCTCATAATATTACGTAATATGCAGTGTATCATTGAAAATGCCTTATAATATAACGTAATATGCAGTGTATCATTGAAAATACCCTATAATATAATGTAATATGCAGTGTATCATTGAAAATACCTTATAATATAATGCAATATTTGCAGTCTATTATTGAAAATACCTCATAATATTACGTAATATGCAGTCAATCATTGAAAATGCCTTATAATATAACGTAATATGCAGTATATCATTGAAAATACCTTATAATGTAACGTAATAAGCAGTGTATCATTGAAAATATCTTGTAATGTAACGTAATATGCAGAGTAGCATTCAAAATACCTTATAATATAACGTAATATGCAGTGTATCATTGAAAATACCTTATAATATAATGTAATATTTGCAGTCTATCATTGAAAATACCTTATAATATTACGTAATATGCAGTCAATCATTGAAAATACGTGATAATATAACGTAATATGCAGAGTATCATTCAAAATACCTTATAATATAACGTAATATGCAGAGTATCATTGAAAATACCTTATAATATAACGTGATATGCAGTATATCATTGAAAATACCTTATAATGTAACGTAATAAGCAATGTATCATTGAAAATACCTTATAATATAACGTAATATGCAGTGTATCATTGAAAATACCTTATAATATATGGTAATTTGTTGTGTATCATTGAAAATACCTTATAATATAACGTAATATGCAGAGTATCATTGAAAATACCTTATTATATAACGTAATATGCAGTGTATCATTGAAAATACCTTATAATATTACGTAATATGCAGTGTATCATTGAACATACAGTATAATATAATGTAATATGCAGTGTATCATTGAAAATACCTTATAATATAATGCAATATTTGCAGTCTATCATTGAAAATACCTCATAATATTACGTAATATGCAGTCAATCATTGAAAATACGTGATAATATAACGTAATATGCAGAGTATCATTGAAAATACCTTATAATATAACGTAATATGCAGTGTATCATTGAAAATACCTTATAATATTACGTAATATGCAGTGTATCATTGAACATACAGTATAATATAATGTAATATGCAGTGTATCATTGAAAATACCTTATAATATAATGCAATATTTGCAGTCTATCATTGAAAATACTGCATAATATTACGTAATATGCAGTCAATCATTGAAAATACGTGATAATATAACGTAATATGCAGTGTATCATTGAAAATACCCTATAATATAATGTAATATGCAGTGTATCATTGAAAATACCTTATAATATAATGTAATATTTGCAGTCTATCATTGAAAATACCTTATAATATAACGTAATATGCAGTGTATCATTGAAAATACCTTATAATATAACGTAATATGCAGTGTATCATTGAAAATACCCTATAATATAATGTAATATGCAGTGTATCATTGAAAATACCTTATAATACAATGTAATATTTGCAGTCTATCATTGAAAATACCTCATAATATAACGTAATATGCACTGTATCATAGAAAATACCTTATAATGTAATGTAATATGCAGTCTTTCATTGATAATACCTCATAATATAACGTAATATGCAGAGTATCATTGAAAATACCTTATAGTATAACGTAATATGCAGTGTATCATTGAAAATACCCTATAATATAATGTAATATGCAGTGTATCATTGAAAATACCTTATAATATAATGTCAAATTTGCAGTCTATCATTGAATATACCTTATAATATAACGTAATATGCAGTGTATCATTGAAAATACCCTAAAATATAATGTAATATGCACTGTATCATAGAAAATACCTATAATATAATGTAATATGCAGTGTATCATTGAAAATACCTTATAATATAATGCAATATTTGCAGTCTATCGTTGATAATACCTCATAATATAACGTAATATGCAGAGTATCATTGAAAATACCTTATAATATAATGTAATATTTGCAGTCTATCATTGAAAATGCCTTATAATATATAGTAATATGCAGTCTATCATTAAAAATACGTGATAATATAACGTAATATGCAATGTATCATAGAAAATACCTTATAATATAACGTAATATGCAGAGTATCATTGAAAATACCTTATAATATAACGTAATATGCAGTGTATCATTGAAAATACATTATAATATTACGTAATATGCAGTGTATCATTGAACATACAGTATAATATAATGTAATATGCAGTGTATCATTGAAAATACCTTATAATATAATGCAATATTTGCAGTCTATCATTGAAAATACCTCATAATATTACGTAATATGCAGTCAATCATTGAAAATACGTGATAATATAACGTAATATGCATTGTATCATTGAAAATACCCTATAATATAATGTAATATGCAGTGTATCATTGAAAATACCTTATAATATAATGTAATATTTGCAGTCTATCATTGAAAATACCTTATAATATAACGTAATATGCAGTGTATCATTGAAAATACCTTATAATATAACGTAATATGCAGTGTATCATTGAAAATACCCTATAATATAATGTAATATGCAGTGTATCATTGAAAATACCTTATAATATAATGTAATATTTGCAGTCTATCATTGAAAATACCTTATAACATTACGTAATATGCAGTCAATCATTGAAAATACGTGATAATATAACGTAATATACAGTCTATCATTGAAAATGCCTTATAATATAAGGTAATATGCAGTGTATTATTGAAAATACCCTATAATATAATGTAATATGCAGTGTATCATTGAAAATACCTTATAATGTTATGTAATATTTGCAGTCTATCATTGAAAATACCTTATAATATAACGTAATATGCAGTGTATCATTGAAAATGCCTTATAATATAACGTAATATGCAGTATATCATTGAAAATACCTTATAACGTAACGTAATAAGCAGTGTATCATTGAAAATATCTTGTAATGTAACGTAATATGCAGAGTAGCATTCAAAATACCTTATAATATAACGTAATATGCAGTGTATCATTGAAAATACCTCATAATATAACGTAATATGCACTGTATCATAGAAAATACCTTATAATGTAATGTAATATGCAGTCTATCATTGATAATACCTCATAATATAACGTAATATGCAGAGTATCATTGAAAATACCTTATAGTATAACGTAATATGCAGTGTATCATTGAAAATACCCTATAATATAATGTAATATGCAGTGTATCATTGAAAATACCTTATAATATAATGTCAAATTTGCAGTCTATCATTGAATATACCTTATAATATAACGTAATATGCAGTGTATCATTGAAAATACCCTATAATATAATGTAATATGCACTGTATCATAGAAAATACCTATAATATAATGTAATATGCAGTGTATCATTGAAAATACCTTATAATATAATGTAATATGCAGTCAATCATTGAAAATACGTGATAATATAACGTAATATGCAGTGTATCTTTGAAAATACCCTATAATATAATGTAATATGCAGTGTATCATTGAAAATACCTTATAATATAATGTAATATTTGCAGTCTATCATTGAAAATACGTGATAATATAACGTAATATGCATTGTATCATTGAAAATACCCTATAATATAATGTAATATGCAGTGTATCATTGAAAATACCTTATAATATAATGTAATATTTGCAGTCTATCATTGAAAATACCTTATAATATAACGTAATATGCAGTGTATCATTGAAAATACCTTATAATATAACGTAATATGCAGTGTATCATTGAAAATACCCTATAATATAATGTAATATGCAGTGTATCATTGAAAATACCTTATAATATAATGTAATATTTGCAGTCTATCATTGAAAATACCTTATAACATTACGTAATATGCAGTCAATCATTGAAAATACGTGATAATATAACGTAATATACAGTCTATCATTGAAAATGCCTTATAATATAAGGTAATATGCAGTGTATCATTGAAAATACCCTATAATATAATGTAATATGCAGTGTATCATTGAAAATACCTTATAATGTTATGTAATATTTGCAGTCTATCATTGAAAATACCTTATAATATAACGTAATATGCAGTGTATCATTGAAAATGCCTTATAATATAACGTAATATGCAGTATATCATTGAAAATACCTTATAACGTAACGTAATAAGCAGTGTATCATTGAAAATATCTTGTAATGTAACGTAATATGCAGAGTAGCATTCAAAATACCTTATAATATAACGTAATATGCAGTGTATCATTGAAAATACCTCATAATATAACGTAATATGCACTGTATCATAGAAAATACCTTATAATGTAATGTAATATGCAGTCTATCATTGATAATACCTCATAATATAACGTAATATGCAGAGTATCATTGAAAATACCTTATAGTATAACGTAATATGCAGTGTATCATTGAAAATACCCTATAATATAATGTAATATGCAGTGTATCATTGAAAATACCTTATAATATAATGTCAAATTTGCAGTCTATCATTGAATATACCTTATAATATAACGTAATATGCAGTGTATCATTGAAAATACCCTATAATATAATGTAATATGCACTGTATCATAGAAAATACCTATAATATAATGTAATATGCAGTGTATCATTGAAAATACCTTATAATATAATGTAATATGCAGTCAATCATTGAAAATACGTGATAATATAACGTAATATGCAGTGTATCTTTGAAAATACCCTATAATATAATGTAATATGCAGTATATCATTGAAAATACCTTATAACGTAACGTAATAAGCAGTGTATCATTGAAAATATCTTGTAATGTAACGTAATATGCAGAGTAGCATTCAAAATACCTTATAATATAACGTAATATGCAGTGTATCATTGAAAATACCTCATAATATAACGTAATATGCACTGTATCATAGAAAATACCTTATAATGTAATGTAATATGCAGTCTATCATTGATAATACCTCATAATATAACGTAATATGCAGAGTATCATTGAAAATACCTTATAGTATAACGTAATATGCAGTGTATCATTGAAAATACCCTATAATATAATGTAATATGCAGTGTATCATTGAAAATACCTTATAATATAATGTCAAATTTGCAGTCTATCATTGAATATACCTTATAATATAACGTAATATGCAGTGTATCATTGAAAATACCCTATAATATAATGTAATATGCACTGTATCATAGAAAATACCTATAATATAATGTAATATGCAGTGTATCATTGAAAATACCTTATAATATAATGTAATATGCAGTCAATCATTGAAAATACGTGATAATATAACGTAATATGCAGTGTATCTTTGAAAATACCCTATAATATAATGTAATATGCAGTGTATCATTGAAAATACCTTATAATATAATGTAATATTTGCAGTCTATCATTGATAATACCTCATAATATAACGTAATATGCAGAGTATCATTGAAAATACCTTATAATATAATGTAATATTTGCAGTCTATCATTGAAAATGCCTTATAATATATAGTAATATGCAGTCTATCATTAAAAATACGTGATAATATAACGTAATATGCAATGTATCATAGAAAATACCTTATAATATAACGTAATATGCAGAGTATCATTGAAAATACCTTATAATATAACGTAATATGCAGTGTATCATTGAAAATACATTATAATATTACGTAATATGCAGTGTATCATTGAACATACAGTATAATATAATGTAATATGCAGTGTATCATTGAAAATACCTTATAATATAATGCAATATTTGCAGTCTATCATTGAAAATACCTCATAATATTACGTAATATGCAGTCAATCATTGAAAATACGTGATAATATAACGTAATATGCAGTGTATCATTGAAAATACCCTATAATATAATGTAATATGCAGTGTATCATTGAAAATACCTTATAATATAATGTAATATTTGCAGTCTATCATTGAAAATACCTTATAATATAACGTAATATGCAGTGTATCATTGAAAATACCTTATAATATAACGTAATATGCAGTGTATCATTGAAAATACCCTATAATATAATGTAATATGCAGTGTATCATTGAAAATACCGTATAATATAATGTAATATTTGCAGTCTATCATTGAAAATACCTTATAATATTACGTAATATGCAGTCAATCATTGAAAATACGTGATAATATAACGTAATATGCAGTCTATCATTGAAAATGCCTTATAATATAAGGTAATATGCAGTGTATCATTGAAAATACCCTATAATATAATGTAATATGCAGTGTATCGTTGAAAATGCCTTATAATATAACGTAATATGCAGTATATCATTGAAAATACCTTATAACGTAACGTAATAAGCAGTGTATCATTGAAAATATCTTGTAATGTAACGTAATATGCAGAGTAGCATTCAAAATACCTTATAATATAACGTAATATGCAGTGTATCATTGAAAATACCTCATAATATAACGTAATATGCACTGTATCATAGAAAATACCTTATAATGTAATGTAATATGCAGTCTATCATTGATAATACCTCATAATATAACGTAATATGCAGTCAATCATTGAAAATACGTGATAATATAAGGTAATATGCAGTGTATCATTGAAAATACCCTATAATATAATGTAATATGCAGTGTATCATTGAAAATACCTTATAATGTTATGTAATATTTGCAGTCTATCATTGAAAATACCTTATAATATAACGTAATATGCAGTGTATCATTGAAAATGCCTTATAATATAACGTAATATGCAGTATATCATTGAAAATACCTTATAACGTAACGTAATAAGCAGTGTATCATTGAAAATATCTTGTAATGTAACGTAATATGCAGAGTAGCATTCAAAATACCTTATAATATAACGTAATATGCAGTGTATCATTGAAAATACCTCATAATATAACGTAATATGCACTGTATCATAGAAAATACCTTATAATGTAATGTAATATGCAGTCTATCATTGATAATACCTCATAATATAACGTAATATGCAGAGTATCATTGAAAATACCTTATAGTATAACGTAATATGCAGTGTATCATTGAAAATACTCTATAATATAATGTAATATGCAGTGTATCATTGAAAATACCTTATAATATAATGTCAAATTTGCAGTCTATCATTGAATATACCTTATAATATAACGTAATATGCAGTGTATCATTGAAAATACCCTATAATATAATGTAATATGCACTGTATCATAGAAAATACCTATAATATAATGTAATATGCAGTGTATCATTGAAAATACCTTATAATATAATGTAATATTTGAAGTCAATCATTGAAAATACCTTATAATATAACGTAATATGCAGTGTATCATTGAAAATACCTTATAATATTACGTAATATGCAGTGTATCATTGAACATACAGTATAATATAATGTAATATGCAGTGTATCATTGAAAATACCTTATAATATAATGCAATATTTGCAGTCTATCATTGAAAATACCTCATAATATTACGTAATATGCAGTCAATCATTGAAAATACGTGATAATATAACGTAATATGCAGTGTATCATTGAAAATACCCTATAATATAATGTAATATGCAGTGTATCATTGAAAATACCTTATAATATAATGTAATATTTGCAGTCTATCATTGATAATACCTCATAATATAACGTAATATGCAGAGTATCATTGAAAATACCTTATAATATAATGTAATATTTGCAGTCTATCATTGAAAATGCCTTATAATATATAGTAATATGCAGTCTATCATTAAAAATACGTGATAATATAACGTAATATGCAATGTATCATAGAAAATACCTTATAATATAACGTAATATGCAGAGTATCATTGAAAATACCTTATAATATAACGTAATATGCAGTGTATCATTGAAAATACATTATAATATTACGTAATATGCAGTGTATCATTGAACATACAGTATAATATAATGTAATATGCAGTGTATCATTGAAAATACCTTATAATATAATGCAATATTTGCAGTCTATCATTGAAAATACCTTATAATATTACGTAATATGCAGTCAATCATTGAAAATACGTGATAATATAACGTAATATGCAGTGTATCATTGAAAATACCCTATAATATAATGTAATATGCAGTGTATCATTGAAAATACCCTATAATATAATGTAATATGCAGTGTATCATTGAAAATACCGTATAATATAATGTAATATTTGCAGTCTATCATTGAAAATACCTTATAATATTACGTAATATGCAGTCAATCATTGAAAATACGTGATAATATAACGTAATATGCAGTCTATCATTGAAAATGCCTTATAATATAAGGTAATATGCAGTGTATCATTGAAAATACCCTATAATATAATGTAATATGCAGTGTATCATTGAAAATACCTTATAATGTTATGTAATATTTGCAGTCTATCATTGAAAATACCTTATAATATAACGTAATATGCAGTGTATCATTGAAAATGCCTTATAATATAACGTAATATGCAGTATATCATTGAAAATACCTTATAACGTAACGTAATAAGCAGTGTATCATTGAAAATATCTTGTAATGTAACGTAATATGCAGAGTAGCATTCAAAATACCTTATAATATAACGTAATATGCAGTGTATCATTGAAAATACCTCATAATATAACGTAATATGCACTGTATCATAGAAAATACCTTATAATGTAATGTAATATGCAGTCTATCATTGATAATACCTCATAATATAACGTAATATGCAGTCAATCATTGAAAATACGTGATAATATAACGTAATATGCAGTGTATCATTGAAAATACCCTATAATATAATGTAATATGCAGTGTATCATTGAAAATACCTTATAATATAACGTAATATGCAGTGTATCATTGAAAATACCTTATAATATTACGTAATATGCAGTGTATCATTGAACATACAGTATAATATAATGTAATATGCAGTGTATCATTGAAAATACCTTATAATATAATGCAATATTTGCAGTCTATCATTGAAAATACCTCATAATATTACGTAATATGCAGTCAATCATTGAAAATACGTGATAATATAACGTAATATGCAGTGTATCATTGAAAATACCCTATAATATAATGTAATATGCAGTGTATCATTGAAAATACCTTATAATGTAATGTAATATGCAGTCTATCATTGATAATACCTCATAATATAACGTAATATGCAGTGTATCATTGAAAATACCTTATAATATAACGTAATATGCAGTGTATCATTGAAAATGCCTTATAATATAACGTAATATGCAGTATATCATTGAAAATACCTTATAATATAACGTAATATGCAGTATATCATTGAAAATACCTTATAATATAACGTAATATGCAGTGTATCATTGAAAATGCCTTATAATATAACGTAATATGCAGTGTATCATTGAAAATACCTTATAATATAACGTGATATGCAGTCTATCATTGAAAATACCTCATAATATTACGTAATATGCAGTCAATCATTGAAAATACGTGATAATATAACGTAATATGCAGTGTATCATTAAAATACCTTATAATATAATGCAATATTTGCAGTCTATCATTGAAAATACCTCATAATATTACGTAATATGCAGTCAATCATTGAAAATACGTGATAATATAACGTGATATGCAGTCTATCATTGAAAATACCTTATAATATAACGTAATATGCAGTGTATCATTGAAAATGCCTTATAATATAACGTAATATGCAGTATATCATTGAAAATACCTTATAATATAATGTAATATTTGCAGTCTATCATTGAAAATACCTCATAATATTACGTAATATGCAGTCAATCATTGAAAATACCCTATAATATAATGTAATATGCAGTGTATCATTGAAAATACCTTATAATGTTATGTAATATTTGCAGTCTATCATTGAAAATACCTTATAATATAACGTAATATGCAGTGTATCATTGAAAATGCCTTATAATATAACGTAATATGCAGTATATCATTGAAAATACCTTATAACGTAACGTAATAAGCAGTGTATCATTGAAAATATCTTGTAATGTAACGTAATATGCAGAGTAGCATTCAAAATACCTTATAATATAACGTAATATGCAGTGTATCATTGAAAATACCTCATAATATAACGTAATATGCACTGTATCATAGAAAATACCTTATAATATAATGTAATATGCAGTCTATCATTGATAATACCTCATAATATAACGTAATATGCAGTCAATCATTGAAAATACGTGATAATATAACGTAATATGCAGTGTATCATTGAAAATACCCTATAATATAATGTAATATGCAGTGTATCATTGAAAATACCTTATAATATAACGTAATATGCAGTGTATCATTGAAAATACCTTATAATATTACGTAATATGCAGTGTATCATTGAACATACAGTATAATATAATGTAATATGCAGTGTATCATTGAAAATACCTTATAATATAATGCAATATTTGCAGTCTATCATTGAAAATACCTCATAATATTACGTAATATGCAGTCAATCATTGAAAATACGTGATAATATAACGTAATATGCAGTGTATCATTGAAAATACCCTATAATATAGTGTAATATGCAGTGTATCATTGAAAATACCTTATAATGTAATGTAATATGCAGTCTATCATTGATAATACCTCATAATATAACGTAATATGCAGTGTATCATTGAAAATACCTTATAATATAACGTAATATGCAGTGTATCATTGAAAATGCCTTATAATATAACGTAATATGCAGTATATCATTGAAAATACCTTATAATATAATGTAATATTTGCAGTCTATCATTGAAAATACCTTATAATATTACGTAATATGCAGTCAATCATTGAAAATACGTGATAATATAACGTAATATGCAGTCTATCATTGAAAATGCCTTATAATATAACGTAATATGCAGTATATCATTGAAAATACCTTATAATATAACGTAATATGCAGTGTATCATTGAAAATGCCTTATAATATAACGTAATATGCAGTGTATCATTGAAAATACCTTATAATATAACGTAATATGCAGTCTATCATTGAAAATACCTCATAATATTACGTAATATGCAGTCAATCATTGAAAATACGTGATAATATAACGTAATATGCAGTGTATCATTGAAAATACCTTATAATATAATGCAATATTTGCAGTCTATCATTGAAAATACCTCATAATATTACGTAATATGCAGTCAATCATTGAAAATACGTGATAATATAACGTAATATGCAGTGTATCATTGAAAATACCCTATAATATAATGTAATATGCAGTGTATCATTGAAAATACCTTATAATATAATGTAATATTTGCAGTCTATCATTGATAATACCTCATAATATAACGTAATATGCAGAGTATCATTGAAAATACCTTATAATATAATGTATATTTGCAGTCTATCATTGAAAATGCCTTATAATATATAGTAGTATGCAGTCTATCATTAAAAATACGTGATAATATAACGTAATATGCAATGTATCATTGAAAATACCTTATAATATAACGAAATATGCAGAGTATCATTGAAAATACCTTATTATATAACGTAATATGCAGTGTATCATTGAAAATACCTTATAATATTACGTAATATGCAGTGTATCATTGAACATACAGTATAATATAATGTAATTTGCAGTGTATCATTGAAAATACCTTATAATATAATGCAATATTTGCAGTCTATCATTGAAAATACCTCATAATATTACGTAATATGCAGTCAATCATTGAAAATACGTGATAATATAACGTAATATGCAGTGTATCATTGAAAATACCCTATAATATAATGTAATATGCAGTGTATCATTGAAAATACCTTATAATGTAATGTAATATGCAGTCTATCATTGATAATACCTCATAATATAACGTAATATGCAGTCTATCATTGAAAATACCTTATAATATAACGTAATATGCAGTGTATCATTGAAAATGCCTTATAATATAAGGTGATATGCAGTATATCATTGAAAATACCTTATAATATAATGTAATATTTGCAGTCTATCATTGAAAATACCTTATAATATTACGTAATATGCAGTCAATCATTGAAAATACGTGATAATATAACGTAATATGCAGTCTATCATTGAAAATGCCTTATAATATAACGTAATATGCAGTATATCATTGAAAATACCTTATAATATAACGTAATATGCAGTGTATCATTGAAAATGCCTTATAATATAACGTAATATGCAGTGTATCATTGAAAATACCTTATAATATAACGTGATATGCAGTCTATCATTGAAAATACCTCATAATATTACGTAATATGCAGTCAATCATTGAAAATACGTGATAATATAACGTAATATGCAGTGTATCATTGAAAATACCCTATAATATAATGTAATATGCAGTGTATCATTGAAAATACCTTATAATATAATGTAATATTTGCAGTCTATCATTGATAATACCTCATAATATAACGTAATATGCAGAGTATCATTGAAAATACCTTATAATATAATGTAATATTTGCAGTCTATCATTGAAAATGCCTTATAATATATAGTAATATGCAGTCTATCATTAAAAATACGTGATAATATAACGTAATATGCAGTGTATCATTGAAAATACCCTATAATATAATGTAATATGCAGTGTATCATTGAAAATACCTTATAATATTACGTAATATGCAGTCAATCATTGAAAATACGTGATAATATAACGTAATATGCAGTGTATCATTGAAAATACCTTATAATATAACGTAATATGCAGTGTATCATTGAAAATGCCTTATAATATAACGTAATATGCAGTATATCATTGAAAATACCTTATAATATAATGTAATATTTGCAGTCTATCATTGAAAATACCTTATAATATAACGTGATATGCAGTCTATCATTGAAAATACCTCATAATATTACGTAATATGCCGTCAATCATTGAAAATACGTGATAATATAACGTAATATGCAGTGTATCATTGAAAATACCCTATAATATAATGTAATATGCAGTGTATCATTGAAAATACCTTATAACATAATGTAATATTTGCAGTCTATCATTGATAATACCTCATAATATAACGTAATATGCAGAGTATCATTGAAAATACCTTATAATATAATGTAATATTTGCAGTCTATCATTGAAAATGCCTTATAATATATAGTAATATGCAGTCTATCATTAAAAATACGTGATAATATAACGTAATATGCAATGTATCATAGAAAATACCTTATAATATAACGTAATATGCAGAGTATCATTGAAAATACCTTATAATATAACGTAATATGCAGTGTATCATTGAAAATACATTATAATATTACGTAATATGCAGTGTATCATTGAACATACAGTATAATATAATGTAATATGCAGTGTATCATTGAAAATACCTTATAATATAATGCAATATTTGCAGTCTATCATTGAAAATACCTCATAATATTACGTAATATGCAGTCAATCATTGAAAATACGTGATAATATAACGTAATATGCAGTGTATCATTGAAAATACCCTATAATATAATGTAATTTGCAGTGTATCATTGAAAATACCTTATAATATAATGCAATATTTGCAGTCTATCATTGAAAATACCTCATAATATTACGTAATATGCAGTCAATCATTGAAAATACGTGATAATATATCGTAATATGCAGTGTATCATTGAAAATACCCTATAATATAATGTAATATGCAGTGTATCATTGAAAATACCTTATAATGTAATGTAATATGCAGTCTATCATTGATAATACCTCATAATATAACGTAATATGCAGTGTATCATTGAAAATACCTTATAATATTACGTAATATGCAGTGTATCATTGAACATACAGTATAATATAATGTAATATGCAGTGTATCATTGAAAATACCCTATAATATAATGTAATATGCAGTGTATCATTGAAAATACCGTATAATATAATGTAATATTTGCAGTCTATCATTGAAAATACCTTATAATATTACGTAATATGCAGTCAATCATTGAAAATACGTGATAATATAACGTAATATGCAGTCTATCATTGAAAATGCCTTATAATATAAGGTAATATGCAGTGTATCATTGAAAATACCCTATAATATAATGTAATATGCAGTGTATCATTGAAAATACCTTATAATGTTATGTAATATTTGCAGTCTATCATTGAAAATACCTTATAATATAACGTAATATGCAGTGTATCATTGAAAATGCCTTATAATATAACGTATTATGCAGTATATCATTGAAAATACCTAATAACGTAACGTAATAAGCAGTGTATCATTGAAAATATCTTGTAATGTAACGTAATATGCAGAGTAGCATTCAAAATACCTTATAATATAACGTAATATGCAGTGTATCATTGAAAATACCTCATAATATAACGTAATATGCACTGTATCATAGAAAATACCTTATAATGTAATGTAATATGCAGTCTATCATTGATAATACCTCATAATATAACGTAATATGCAGTCAATCATTGAAAATACGTGATAATATAACGTAATATGCAGTGTATCATTGAAAATACCCTATAATATAATGTAATATGCAGTGTATCATTGAAAATACCTTATAATATAACGTAATATGCAGTGTATCATTGAAAATACCTTATAATATTACGTAATATGCAGTGTATCATTGAACATACAGTATAATATAATGTAATATGGAGTGTATCATTGAAAATACCTTATAATATAATGCAATATTTGCAGTCTATCATTGAAAATACCTCATAATATTACGTAATATGCAGTCAATCATTGAAAATACGTGATAATATAACGTAATATGCAGTGTATCATTGAAAATACCTTATAATATAATGCAATATTTGCAGTCTATCATTGAAAATACCTCATAATATTACGTAATATGCAGTCAATCATTGAAAATACGTGATAATATAACGTAATATGCAGTGTATCATTGAAAATACCCTATAATATAATGTAATATGCAGTGTATCATTGAAAATACCTTATAATATAATGTAATATGCAGTGTATCATTGAAAATACCGTATAATATAATGTAATATGCACTGTATCATAGAAAATACCTATAATATAATGTAATATGCAGTGTATCATTGAAAATACCTTATAATATAACGTGATATGCAGTCTATCATTGAAAATACCTTATAATATAACGTAATATGCAGTGTATCATTGAAAATGCCTTATAATATAACGTAATATGCAGTATATCATTGAAAATACCTTATAATATAATGTAATATTTGCAGTCTATCATTGAAAATACCTCATAATATTACGTAATATGCAGTCAATCATTGAAAATACGTGATAATATAACGTAACATGCAGTGTATCATTGAAAATACCCTATAATATAATGTAATATGCAGTGTATCATTGAAAATACCTTATAATATAATGTAATATTTGCAGTCTATCATTGATAATACCTCATAATATAACGTAATATGCAGAGTATCATTGAAAATACCTTATAATATAATGTATATTTGCAGTCTATCATTGAAAATGCCTTATAATATATAGTAGTATGCAGTCTATCATTAAAAATACGTGATAATATAACGTAATATGCAATGTATCATAGAAAATACCTTATAATATAACGAAATATGCAGAGTATCATTGAATATACCTTATTATATAACGTAATATGCAGTGTATCATTGAAAATACCTTATAATATAACGTAATATGCAGTGTATCATTGAAAATGCCTTATAATATAACGTAATATGCAGTATATCATTGAAAATACCTTATAATATAATGTAATATTTGCAGTCTATCATTGAAAATACCTTATAATATTACGTAATATGCAGTCAATCATTGAAAATACGTGATAATATAACGTAATATGCAGTCTATCATTGAAAATGCCTTATAATATAACGTAATATGCAGTATATCATTGAAAATACCTTATAATATAACGTAATATGCAGTGTATCATTGAAAATGCCTTATAATATAACGTAATATGCAATGTATCATAGAAAATACCTTATAATATAACGAAATATGCAGAGTATCATTGAAAATACCTTATAGTATAACGTAATATGCAGTGTATCATTGAAAATACCCTATAATATAATGTAATATGCAGTGTATCATTGAAAATACCTTATAATATAATGTCAAATTTGCAGTCTATCATTGAATATACCTTATAATATAACGTAATATGCAGTGTATCATTGAAAATACCCTATAATATAATGTAATATGCACTGTATCATAGAAAATACCTATAATATAATGTAATATGCAGTGTATCATTGAAAATACCTTATAATATAATGTAATATGCAGTCAATCATTGAAAATACGTGATAATATAACGTAATATGCAGTGTATCTTTGAAAATACCCTATAATATAATGTAATATGCAGTGTATCATTGAAAATACCTTATAATATAATGTAATATTTGCAGTCTATCATTGATAATACCTCATAATATAACGTAATATGCAGAGTATCATTGAAAATTCCTTATAATATAATGTAATATTTGCAGTCTATCATTGAAAATGCCTTATAATATATAGTAATATGCAGTCTATCATTAAAAATACGTGATAATATAACGTAATATGCAATGTATCATAGAAAATACCTTATAATATAACGTAATATGCAGAGTATCATTGAAAATACCTTATAATATAACGTAATATGCAGTGTATCATTGAAAATACATTATAATATTACGTAATATGCAGTGTATCATTGAACATACAGTATAATATAATGTAATATGCTGTGTATCATTGAAAATACCTTATAATATAATGCAATATTTGCAGTCTATCATTGAAAATACCTCATAATATTACGTAATATGCAGTCAATCATTGAAAATACGTGATAATATAACGTAATATGCAGTGTATCATTGAAAATACCCTATAATATAATGTAATATGCAGTGTATCATTGAAAATACCTTATAATATAATGTAATATTTGCAGTCTATCATTGAAAATACCTTATAATATAACGTAATATGCAGTGTATCATTGAAAATACCTTATAATATAACGTAATATGCAGTGTATCATTGAAAATACCCTATAATATAATGTAATATGCAGTGTATCATTGAAAATACCGTATAATATAATGTAATATTTGCAGTCTATCATTGAAAATACCTTATAATATTACGTAATATGCAGTCAATCATTGAAAATACGTGATAATATAACGTAATATGCAGTCTATCATTGAAAATGCCTTATAATATAAGGTAATATGCAGTGTATCATTGAAAATACCCTATAATATAATGTAATATGCAGTGTATCATTGAAAATACCTTATAATGTTATGTAATATTTGCAGTCTATCATTGAAAATACCTTATAATATAACGTAATATGCAGTGTATCATTGAAAATGCCTTATAATATAACGTAATATGCAGTATATCATTGAAAATACCTTATAACGTAACGTAATAAGCAGTGTATCATTGAAAATATCTTGTAATGTAACGTAATATGCAGAGTAGCATTCAAAATACCTTATAGTATAACGTAATATGCAGTGTATCATTGAAAATACCCTATAATATAATGTAATATGCAGTGTATCATTGAAAATACCTTATAATATAATGTCAAATTTGCAGTCTATCATTGAATATACCTTATAATATAACGTAATATGCAGTGTATCATTGAAAATACCCTATAATATAATGTAATATGCACTGTATCATAGAAAATACCTATAATATAATGTAATATGCAGTGTATCATTGAAAATACCTTATAATATAATGTAATATTTGAAGTCAATCATTGAAAATACCTTATAATATAACGTAATATGCAGTGTATCATTGAAAATACCTTATAATATTACGTAATATGCAGTGTATCATTGAACATACAGTATAATATAATGTAATATGCAGTGTATCATTGAAAATACCTTATAATATAATGCAATATTTGCAGTCTATCATTGAAAATACCTCATAATATTACGTAATATGCAGTCAATCATTGAAAATACGTGATAATATAACGTAATATGCAGTGTATCATTGAAAATACCCTATAATATAATGTAATATGCAGTGTATCATTGAAAATACCTTATAATGTAATGTAATATGCAGTCTATCATTGATAATACCTCATAATATAACGTAATATGCAGTGTATCATTGAAAATACCTTATAATATAACGTAATATGCAGTGTATCATTGAAAATGCCTTATAATATAACGTAATATGCAGTATATCATTGAAAATACCTTATAATATAATGTAATATTTGCAGTCTATCATTGAAAATACCTTATAATATTACGTAATATGCAGTCAATCATTGAAAATACGTGATAATATAACGTAATATGCAGTCTATCATTGAAAATGCCTTATAATATAACGTAATATGCAGTATATCATTGAAAATACCTTATAATATAACGTAATATGCAGGGTATCATTGAAAATGCCTTATAATATAACGTAATATGCAGTGTATCATTGAAAATACCTTATAATATAACGTGATATGCAGTCTATCATTGAAAATACCTCATAATATTACGTAATATGCAGTCAATCATTGAAAATACGTGATAATATAACGTAATATGCAGTGTATCATTGAAAATACCCTATAATATAATGTAATATGCAGTGTATCATTGAAAATACCTTATAATATAATGTAATATTTGCAGTCTATCATTGAAAATACCTTATAATATAACGTAATATGCAGTCTATCATTGAAAATGCCTTATAATATAAGGTAATATGCAGTGTATCATTGAAAATACCCTATAATATAATGTAATATGCAGTGTATCATTGAAAATACCTTATAATGTTATGTAATATTTGCAGTCTATCATTGAAAATACCTTATAATATAACGTAATATGCAGTGTATCATTGAAAATGCCTTATAATATAACGTAATATGCAGTATATCATTGAAAATACCTTATAACGTAACGTAATAAGCAGTGTATCATTGAAAATATCTTGTAATGTAACGTAATATGCAGAGTAGCATTCAAAATACCTTATAATATAACGTAATATGCAGTGTATCATTGAAAATACCTCATAATATAACGTAATATGCACTGTATCATAGAAAATACCTTATAATGTAATGTAATATGCAGTCTATCATTGATAATACCTCATAATATAACGTAATATGCAGAGTATCATTGAAAATACCTTATAGTATAACGTAATATGCAGTGTATCATTGAAAATACCCTATAATATAATGTAATATGCAGTGTATCATTGAAAATACCTTATAATATAATGTCAAATTTGCAGTCTATCATTGAATATACCTTATAATATAACGTAATATGCAGTGTATCATTGAAAATACCCTATAATATAATGTAATATGCACTGTATCATAGAAAATACCTATAATATAATGTAATATGCAGTGTATCATTGAAAATACCTTATAATATAATGTAATATTTGAAGTCAATCATTGAAAATACCTTATAATATAACGTAATATGCAGTGTATCATTGAAAATACCTTATAATATTACGTAATATGCAGTGTATCATTGAACATACAGTATAATATAATGTAATATGCAGTGTATCATTGAAAATACCTTATAATATAATGCAATATTTGCAGTCTATCATTGAAAATACCTCATAATATTACGTAATATGCAGTCAATCATTGAAAATACGTGATAATATAACGTAATATGCAGTGTATCATTGAAAATACCCTATAATATAATGTAATATGCAGTGTATCATTGAAAATACCTTATAATGTAATGTAATATGCAGTCTATCATTGATAATACCTCATAATATAACGTAATATGCAGTGTATCATTGAAAATACCTTATAATATAACGTAATATGCAGTGTATCATTGAAAATGCCTTATAATATAACGTAATATGCAGTATATCATTGAAAATACCTTATAATATAATGTAATATTTGCAGTCTATCATTGAAAATACCTTATAATATTACGTAATATGCAGTCAATCATTGAAAATACGTGATAATATAACGTAATATGCAGTCTATCATTGAAAATGCCTTATAATATAACGTAATATGCAGTATATCATTGAAAATACCTTATAATATAACGTAATATGCAGGGTATCATTGAAAATGCCTTATAATATAACGTAATATGCAGTGTATCATTGAAAATACCTTATAATATAACGTGATATGCAGTCTATCATTGAAAATACCTCATAATATTACGTAATATGCAGTCAATCATTGAAAATACGTGATAATATAACGTAATATGCAGTGTATCATTGAAAATACCCTATAATATAATGTAATATGCAGTGTATCATTGAAAATACCTTATAATATAATGTAATATTTGCAGTCTATCATTGATAATACCTCATAATATAACGTAATATGCAGAGTATCATTGAAAATACCTTATAATATAATGTAATATTTGCAGTCTATCATTGAAAATGCCTTATAATATATAGTAATATGCAGTCTATCATTAAAAATACGTGATAATATAACGTAATATGCAATGTATCATAGAAAATACCTTATAATATAACGTAATATGCAGAGTATCATTGAAAATACCTTATAATATAACGTAATATGCAGTGTATCATTGAAAATACATTATAATATTACGTAATATGCAGTGTATCATTGAACATACAGTATAATATAATGTAATATGCAGTGTATCATTGAAAATACCTTATAATATAATGCAATATTTGCAGTCTATCATTGAAAATACCTCATAATATTACGTAATATGCAGTCAATCATTGAAAATACGTGATAATATAACGTAATATGCAGTGTATCATTGAAAATACCCTATAATATAATGTAATATGCAGTGTATCATTGAAAATACCCTATAATATAATGTAATATGCAGTGTATCATTGAAAATACCTTTTAATATAATGTAATATTTGCAGTCTATCATTGAAAATACCTTATAATATTACGTAATATGCAGTCAATCATTGAAAATACGTGATAATATAACGTAATATGCAGTCTATCATTGAAAATGCCTTATAATATAAGGTAATATGCAGTGTATCATTGAAAATACCCTATAATATAATGTAATATGCAGTGTATCATTGAAAATACCTTATAATGTTATGTAATATTTGCAGTCTATCATTGAAAATACCTTATAATATAACGTAATATGCAGTGTATCATTGAAAATGCCTTATAATATAACGTAATATGCAGAATATCATTGAAAATACCTTATAACGTAACGTAATAAGCAGTGTATCATTGAAAATATCTTGTAATGTAACGTAATATGCAGAGTAGCATTCAAAATACCTTATAATATAACGTAATATGCAGTGTATCATTGAAAATACCTCATAATATAACGTAATATGCACTGTATCATAGAAAATACCTTATAATGTAATGTAATATGCAGTATATCATTGAAAATACCTTATAATATTACGTAATATGCAGTCAATCATTGAAAATACGTGATAATATAACGTAATATGCAGTCTATCATTGAAAATGCCTTATAATATAACGTAATATGCAGTATATCATTGAAAATACCTTATAATATAACGTAATATGCAGGGTATCATTGAAAATGCCTTATAATATAACGTAATATGCAGTGTATCATTGAAAATACCTTATAATATAACGTGATATGCAGTCTATCATTGAAAATACCTCATAATATTACGTAATATGCAGTCAATCATTGAAAATACGTGATAATATAACGTAATATGCAGTGTATCATTGAAAATACCCTATAATATAATGTAATATGCAGTGTATCATTGAAAATACCTTATAATATAATGTAATATTTGCAGTCTATCATTGATAATACCTCATAATATAACGTAATATGCAATGTATCATTGAAAATACCTTATAATATAACGAAATATGCAGAGTATCATTGAATATACCTTATTATATAACGTAATATGCAGTGTATCATTGAAAATACCTTATAATATTACGTAATATGCAGTGTATCATTGAACATACAGTATAATATAATGTAATTTGCAGTCTATCATTGAAAATACCTTATAATATTACGTAATATGCAGTCAATCATTGAAAATACGTGATAATATAACGTAATATGCAGTCTATCATTGAAAATGCCTTATAATATAACGTAATATGCAGTATATCATTGAAAATACCTTATAATATAACGTAATATGCAGTGTATCATTGAAAATGCCTTATAATATAACGTAATATGCAGTGTATCATTGAAAATACCTTATAATATAACGTGATATGCAGTCTATCATTGAAAATACCTCATAATATTACGTAATATGCAGTCAATCATTGAAAATACGTGATAATATAACGTAATATGCAGTGTATCATTGAAAATACCCTATAATATAATGTAATATGCAGTGTATCATTGAAAATACCTTATAATATAATGTAATATTTGCAGTCTATCATTGATAATACCTCATAATATAACGTAATATGCAGAGTATCATTGAAAATACCTTATAATATTACGTAATATGCAGTGTATCATTGAAAATACCGTATAATATAATGTAATATTTGCAGTCTATCATTGAAAATACCTTATAATATTACGTAATATGCAGTCAATCATTGAAAATACGTGATAATATAACGTAATATGCAGTCTATCATTGAAAATGCCTTATAATATAAGGTAATATGCAGTGTATCATTGAAAATACCCTATAATATAATGTAATATGCAGTGTATCATTGAAAATACCTTATAATGTTATGTAATATTTGCAGTCTATCATTGAAAATACCTTATAATATAACGTAATATGCAGTGTATCATTGAAAATGCCTTATAATATAACGTAATATGCAGAATATCATTGAAAATACCTTATAACGTAACGTAATAAGCAGTGTATCATTGAAAATATCTTGTAATGTAACGTAATATGCAGAGTAGCATTCAAAATACCTTATAATATAACGTAATATGCAGTGTATCATTGAAAATACCTCATAATATAACGTAATATGCACTGTATCATAGAAAATACCTTATAATGTAATGTAATATGCAGTCTATCATTGATAATACCTCATAATATAACGTAATATGCAGTCAATCATTGAAAATACGTGATAATATAACGTAATATGCAGTGTATCATTGAAAATACCCTATAATATAATGTAATATGCAGTGTATCATTGAAAATACCTTATAATATAAAGTAATATGCAGTGTATCATTGAAAATGCCTTATAATATAACGTAATATGCAGTGTATCATTGAAAATGCCTTATAATATAACGTAATATGCAGTATATCATTGAAAATACCTTATAATATTACGTAATATGCAGTCAATCATTGAAAATACGTGATAATATAACGTAATATGCAGTCTATCATTGAAAATGCCTTATAATATAACGTAATATGCAGTATATCATTGAAAATACCTTATAATATAACGTAATATGCAGGGTATCATTGAAAATGCCTTATAATATAACGTAATATGCAGTGTATCATTGAAAATACCTTATAATATAACGTGATATGCAGTCTATCATTGAAAATACCTCATAATATTACGTAATATGCAGTCAATCATTGAAAATACGTGATAATATAACGTAATATGCAGTGTATCATTGAAAATACCCTATAATATAATGTAATATGCAGTGTATCATTGAAAATACCTTATAATATAATGTAATATTTGCAGTCTATCATTGATAATACCTCATAATATAACGTAATATGCAATGTATCATTGAAAATACCTTATAATATAACGAAATATGCAGAGTATCATTGAATATACCTTATTATATAACGTAATATGCAGTGTATCATTGAAAATACCTTATAATATTACGTAATATGCAGTGTATCATTGAACATACAGTATAATATAATGTAATTTGCAGTCTATCATTGAAAATACCTTATAATATTACGTAATATGCAGTCAATCATTGAAAATACGTGATAATATAACGTAATATGCAGTCTATCATTGAAAATGCCTTATAATATAACGTAATATGCAGTATATCATTGAAAATACCTTATAATATAACGTAATATGCAGTGTATCATTGAAAATGCCTTATAATATAACGTAATATGCAGTGTATCATTGAAAATACCTTATAATATAACGTGATATGCAGTCTATCATTGAAAATACCTCATAATATTACGTAATATGCAGTCAATCATTGAAAATACGTGATAATATAACGTAATATGCAGTGTATCATTGAAAATACCCTATAATATAATGTAATATGCAGTGTATCATTGAAAATACCTTATAATATAATGTAATATTTGCAGTCTATCATTGATAATACCTCATAATATAACGTAATATGCAGAGTATCATTGAAAATACCTTATAATATTACGTAATATGCAGTGTATCATTGAACATACAGTATAATATAATGTAATATGCAGTGTATCATTGAAAATACCCTATAATATAATGTAATATGCAGTGTATCATTGAAAATACCGTATAATATAATGTAATATTTGCAGTCTATCATTGAAAATACCTTATAATATTACGTAATATGCAGTCAATCATTGAAAATACGTGATAATATAACGTAATATGCAGTCTATCATTGAAAATGCCTTATAATATACGGTAATATGCAGTGTATCATTGAAAATACCCTATAATATAATGTAATATGCAGTGTATCATTGAAAATACCCTATAATATAATGTAATATGCAGTGTATCATTGAAAATACCTTATAATATAATGTAATATTTGCAGTCTATCATTGATAATACCTCATAATATAACGTAATATGCAGAGTATCATTGAAAATACCTTATAATATTACGTAATATGCAGTGTATCATTGAACATACAGTATAATATAATGTAATATGCAGTGTATCATTGAAAATACCCTATAATATAATGTAATATGCAGTGTATCATTGAAAACACCGTATAATATAATGTAATATTTGCAGTCTATCATTGAAAATACCTTATAATATTACGTAATATGCAGTCAATCATTGAAAATACGTGATAATATAACGTAATATGCAGTCTATCATTGAAAATGCCTTATAATATAAGGTAATATGCAGTGTATCATTGAAAATACCCTATAATATAATGTAATATGCAGTGTATCATTGAAAATACCTTATAATGTTATGTAATATTTGCAGTCTATCATTGAAAATACCTTATAATATAACGTAATATGGAGTGTATCATTGAAAATGCCTTATAATATAACGTAATATGCAGTATATCATTGAAAATACCTTATAACGTAACGTAATAAGCAGTGTATCATTGAAAATATCTTGTAATGTAACGTAATATGCAGAGTAGCATTCAAAATACCTTATAATATAACGTAATATGCAGTGTATCATTGAAAATACCTCATAATATAACGTAATATGCACTGTATCATAGAAAATACCTTATAATGTAATGTAATATGCAGTCTATCATTGATAATACCTCATAATATAACGGAATATGCAGTCAATCATTGAAAATACGTGATAATATAACGTAATATGCAGTGTATCATTGAAAATACCCTATAATATAATGTAATATGCAGTGTATCATTGAAAATACCTTATAATATAACGTAATATGCAGTGTATCATTGAAAATACCTTATAATATTACGTAATATGCAGTGTATCATTGAACATACAGTATAATATAATGTAATATGCAGTGTATCATTGAAAATACCTTATAATATAATGAAATATTTGCAGTCTATCATTGAAAATACCTCATAATATTACGTAATATGCAGTCAATCATTGAAAATACGTGATAATATAACGTAATATGCAGTGTATCATTGAAAATACCCTATAATATAATGTAATATGCAGTGTATCATTGAAAATACCTTATAATGTAATGTAATATGCAGTCTATCATTGATAATACCTCATAATATAACGTAATATGCAGTGTATCATTGAAAATACCTTATAATATAACGTAATATGCAGTGTATCATTGAAAATGCCTTATAATATAACGTAATATGCAGTATATCATTGAAAATACCTTATAATATAATGTAATATTTGCAGTCTATCATTGAAAATACCTTATAATATTACGTAATATGCAGTCAATCATTGAAAATACGTGATAATATAACGTAATATGCAGTCTATCATTGAAAATGCCTTATAATATAACGTAATATGCAGTATATCATTGAAAATACCTTATAATATAACGTAATATGCAGTGTATCATTGAAAATGCCTTATAATATAACGTAATATGCAGTGTATCATTGAAAATACCTTATAATATAACGTGATATGCAGTCTATCATTGAAAATACCTCATAATATTACGTAATATGCAGTCAATCATTGAAAATACGTGATAATATAACGTAATATGCAGTGTATCATTGAAAATACCTTATAATATAATGTAATATTTGCAGTCTATCATTGAAAATACCTCATAATATTACGTAATATGCAGTCAATCATTGAAAATACGTGATAATATAACGTAATATGCAGTGTATCATTGAAAATACCCTATAATATAATGTAATATGCAGTGTATCATTGAAAATACCTTATAATATAATATAATATGCAGTGTATCATTGAAAATACCGTATAATGTAATGTAATATGCTCTGTATCATAGAAAATACCTATAATATAATGTAATATGCAGTGTATCATTGAAAATACCTTATAATATAACGTGATATGCAGTCTATCATTGAAAATACCTTATAATATAACGTAATATGCAGTGTATCATTGAAAATGCCTTATAATATAACGTAATATGCAGTATATCATTGAAAATACCTTATAATATAATGTAATATTTGCAGTCTATCATTGAAAATACCTCATAATATTACGTAATATGCAGTCAATCATTGAAAATACGTGATAATATAACGTAATATGCAGTGTATCATTGAAAATACCTTATAATATAATGTAATATGCAGTGTATCATTGAAAATACCTTATAATATAATGTAATATTTGCAGTCTATCATTGATAATACCTCATAATATAACGTAATATGCAGAGTATCATTGAAAATACCTTATAATATAATGTATATTTGCAGTCTATCATTGAAAATGCCTTATAATATATAGTAGTATGCAGTCTATCATTAAAAATACGTGATAATATAACGTAATATGCAATGTATCATAGAAAATACCTTATAATATAACGAAATATGCAGTGTATCATTGAAAATACCCTATAATATAATGTAATATGCAGTGTATCATTGAAAATACCTTATAATGTTATGTAATATTTGCAGTCTATCATTGAAAATACCTTATAATATAACGTAATATGCAGTGTATCATTGAAAATGCCTTATAATATAACGTAATATGCAGTATATCATTGAAAATACCTTATAACGTAACGTAATAAGCAGTGTATCATTGAAAATATCTTGTAATGTAACGTAATATGCAGAGTAGCATTCAAAATACCTTATAATATAACGTAATATGCAGTGTATCATTGAAAATACCTCATAATATAACGTAATATGCACTGTATCATAGAAAATACCTTATAATGTAATGTAATATGCAGTCTATCATTGATAATACCTCATAATATAACGGAATATGCAGTCAATCATTGAAAATACGTGATAATATAACGTAATATGCAGTGTATCATTGAAAATACCCTATAATATAATGTAATATGCAGTGTATCATTGAAAATACCTTATAATATAACGTAATATGCAGTGTATCATTGAAAATACCTTATAATATTACGTAATATGCAGTGTATCATTGAACATACAGTATAATATAATGTAATATGCAGTGTATCATTGAAAATACCTTATAATATAATGCAATATTTGCAGTCTATCATTGAAAATACCTCATAATATTACGTAATATGCAGTCAATCATTGAAAATACGTGATAATATAACGTAATATGCAGTGTATCATTGAAAATACCCTATAATATAATGTAATATGCAGTGTATCATTGAAAATACCTTATAATGTAATGTAATATGCAGTCTATCATTGATAATACCTCATAATATAACGTAATATGCAGTGTATCATTGAAAATACCTTATAATATAACGTAATATGCAGTGTATCATTGAAAATGCCTTATAATATAACGTAATATGCAGTATATCATTGAAAATACCTTATAATATAATGTAATATTTGCAGTCTATCATTGAAAATACCTTATAATATTACGTAATATGCAGTCAATCATTGAAAATACGTGATAATATAACGTAATATGCAGTCTATCATTGAAAATGCCTTATAATATAACGTAATATGCAGTATATCATTGAAAATACCTTATAATATAACGTAATATGCAGTGTATCATTGAAAATGCCTTATAATATAACGTAATATGCAGTGTATCATTGAAAATACCTTATAATATAACGTGATATGCAGTCTATCATTGAAAATACCTCATAATATTACGTAATATGCAGTCAATCATTGAAAATACGTGATAATATAACGTAATATGCAGTGTATCATTGAAAATACCTTATAATATAATGCAATATTTGCAGTCTATCATTGAAAATACCTCATAATATTACGTAATATGCAGTCAATCATTGAAAATACGTGATAATATAACGTAATATGCAGTGTATCATTGAAAATACCCTATAATATAATGTAATATGCAGTGTATCATTGAAAATACCTTATAATATAATGTAATATGCAGTGTATCATTGAAAATACCGTATAATATAATGTAATATGCACTGTATCATAGAAAATACCTATAATATAATGTAATATGCAGTGTATCATTGAAAATGCCTTATAATATAACGTAATATGCAGTATATCATTGAAAATACCTTATAATATAACGTAATATGCAGTGTATCATTGAAAATGCCTTATAATATAACGTAATATGCAGTATATCATTGAAAATACCTTATAATATAATGTAATATTTGCAGTCTATCATTGAAAATACCTCATAATATTACGTAATATGCAGTCAATCATTGAAAATACGTGATAATATAACGTAATATGCAGTGTATCATTGAAAATACCCTATAATATAATGTAATATGCAGTGTATCATTGAAAATACCTTATAATATAATGTAATATTTGCAGTCTATCATTGATAATACCTCATAATATAACGTAATATGCAGAGTATCATTGAAAATACCTTATAATATAATGTATATTTGCAGTCTATCATTGAAAATGCCTTATAATATATAGTAGTATGCAGTCTATCATTAAAAATACGTGATAATATAACGTAATATGCAATGTATCATAGAAAATACCTTATAATATAACGAAATATGCAGAGTATCATTGAATATACCTTATTATATAACGTAATATGCAGTGTATCATTGAAAATACCTTATAATATTACGTAATATGCAGTGTATCATTGAACATACAGTATAATATAATGTAATTTGCAGTGTATCATTGAAAATACCTTATAATATAATGCAATATTTGCAGTCTATCATTGAAAATACCTCATAATATTACGTAATATGCAGTCAATCATTGAAAATACGTGATAATATATCGTAATATGCAGTGTATCATTGAAAATACCCTATAATATAATGTAATATGCAGTGTATCATTGAAAATACCTTATAATGTAATGTAATATGCAGTCTATCATTGATAATACCTCATAATATAACGTAATATGCAGTGTATCATTGAAAATACCTTATAATATAACGTAATATGCAGTGTATCATTGAAAATGCCTTATAATATAACGTAATATGCAGTATATCATTGAAAATACCTTATAATATAATGTAATATTTGCAGTCTATCATTGAAAATACCTTATAATATTACGTAATATGCAGTCAATCATTGAAAATACGTGATAATATAACGTAATATGCAGTCTATCATTGAAAATGCCTTATAATATAACGTAATATGCAGTATATCATTGAAAATACCTTATAATATAACGTAATATGCAGTGTATCATTGAAAATGCCTTATAATATAACGTAATATGCAATGTATCATAGAAAATACCTTATAATATAACGAAATATGCAGAGTATCATTGAAAATGCCTTATAATATAACGTAATATGCAGTATATCATTGAAAATACCTTATAATATAATGTAATATTTGCAGTCTATCATTGAAAATACCTTATAATATTACGTAATATGCAGTCAATCATTGAAAATACGTGATAATATAACGTAATATGCAGTCTATCATTGAAAATGCCTTATAATATAACGTAATATGCAGTATATCATTGAAAATACCTTATAATATAACGTAATATGCAGTGTATCATTGAAAATGCCTTATAATATAACGTAATATGCAGTGTATCATTGAAAATACCTTATAATATAACGTGATATGCAGTCTATCATTGAAAATACCTCATAATATTACGTAATATGCAGTCAATCATTGAAAATACGTGATAATATAACGTAATATGCAGTGTATCATTGAAAATACCCTATAATATAATGTAATATGCAGTGTATCATTGAAAATACCTTATAATATAATGTAATATTTGCAGTCTATCATTGATAATACCTCATAATATAACGTAATATGCAGAGTATCATTGAAAATACCTTATAATATAATGTAATATTTGCAGTCTATCATTGAAAATGCCTTATAATATATAGTAATATGCAGTCTATCATTAAAAATACGTGATAATATAACGTAATATGCAATGTATCATAGAAAATACCTTATAATATAACGTAATATGCAGAGTATCATTGACAATACCTTATAATATAACGTAATATGCAGTGTATCATTGAAAATACATTATAATATTACGTAATATGCAGTGTATCATTGAACATACAGTATAATATAATGTAATATGCAGTGTATCATTGAAAATACTTTATAATATAATGCAATATTTGCAGTCTATCATTGAAAATACCTCATAATATTACGTAATATGCAGTCAATCATTGAAAATACGTGATAATATAACGTAATATGCAGTGTATCATTGAAAATACCCTATAATATAATGTAATATGCAGTGTATCATTGAAAATACCTTATAATATAATGTAATATTTGCAGTCTATCATTGAAAATACCTTATAATATAACGTAATATGCAGTGTATCATTGAAAATACCTTATAATATAACGTAATATTCAGTGTATCATTGAAAATACCCTATAATATAATGTAATATGCAGTGTATCATTAAAAATACGTGATAATATAACGTAATATGCAATGTATCATAGAAAATACCTTATAATATAACGTAATATGCAGAGTATCATTGAAAATACCTTATAATATAATGCAATATTTGCAGTCTATCATTGAAAATACCTCATAATATTACGTAATATGCAGTCAATCATTGAAAATACGTGATAATATAACGTAATATGCAGTGTATCATTGAAAATACGCTATAATATAATGTAATATGCAGTGTATCATTGAAAATACCTTATAATATAATGTAATATTTGCAGTCTATCATTGAAAATACCTTATAATATAACGTAATATGCAGTGTATCATTGAAAATACCTTATAATATAACGTAATATGCAGTGTATCATTGAAAATACCCTATAATATAATGTAATATGCAGTGTATCATTGAAAATACCTTATAATATAATGTAATATTTGCAGTCTATCATTGAAAATACCTTATAATATTACGTAATATGCAGTCAATCATTGAAAATACGTGATAATATAACGTAATATGCAGTCTATCATTGAAAATGCCTTATAATATAAGGTAATATGCAGTGTATCATTGAAAATACCCTATAATATAATGTAATATGCAGTGTATCATTGAAAATACCTTATAATGTTATGTAATATTTGCAGTCTATCATTGAAAATACCTTATAATATAACGTAATATGCAGTGTATCATTGAAAATACATTATAATATTACGTAATATGCAGTGTATCATTGAACATACAGTATAATATAATGTAATATGCAGTGTATCATTGAAAATACCTTATAATATAATGCAATATTTGCAGTCTATCATTGAAAATACCTCATAATATTACGTAATATGCAGTCAATCATTGAAAATACGTGATAATATAACGTAATATGCATTGTATCATTGAAAATACCCTATAATATAATGTAATATGCAGTGTATCATTGAAAATACCTTATAATATAATGTAATATTTGCAGTCTATCATTGAAAATACCTTATAATATAACGTAATATGCAGTGTATCATTGAAAATACCTTATAATATAACGTAATATGCAGTGTATCATTGAAAATACCCTATAATATAATGTAATATGCAGTGTATCATTGAAAATACCTTATAATATAATGTAATATTTGCAGTCTATCATTGAAAATACCTTATAACATTACGTAATATGCAGTCAATCATTGAAAATACGTGATAATATAACGTAATATGCAGTCTATCATTGAAAATGCCTTATAATATAAGGTAATATGCAGTGTATCATTGAAAATACCCTATAATATAATGTAATATGCAGTGTATCATTGAAAATACCTTATAATGTTATGTAATATTTGCAGTCTATCATTGAAAATACCTTATAATATAACGTAATATGCAGTGTATCATTGAAAATGCCTTATAATATAACGTAATATGCAGTATATCATTGAAAATACCTTATAACGTAACGTAATAAGCAGTGTATCATTGAAAATATCTTGTAATGTAACGTAATATGCAGAGTAGCATTCAAAATACCTTATAATATAACGTAATATGCAGTGTATCATTGAAAATACCTCATAATATAACGTAATATGCACTGTATCATAGAAAATACCTTATAATGTAATGTAATATGCAGTCTATCATTGATAATACCTCATAATATAACGTAATATGCAGAGTATCATTGAAAATACCTTATAGTATAACGTAATATGCAGTGTATCATTGAAAATACCCTATAATATAATGTAATATGCAGTGTATCATTGAAAATACCTTATAATATAATGTCAAATTTGCAGTCTATCATTGAATATACCTTATAATATAACGTAATATGCAGTGTATCAATGAAAATACCCTATAATATAATGTAATATGCAGTGTATAATTGAAAATACCCTATAATATAATGTAATATGCAGTGTATCATTGAAAATACCTTATAATATAATGTAATATGCAGTCAATCATTGAAAATACGTGATAATATAACGTAATATGCAGTGTATCATTGAAAATACCCTATAATATAATGTAATATGCAGTGTATCATTGAAAATACCTTATAATATAATGTAATATTTGCAGTCTATCATTGATAATACCTCATAATATAACGTAATATGCAGAGTATCATTGAAAATACCTTATAATATAATGTAATATTTGCAGTCTATCATTGAAAATGCCTTATAATATATAGTAATATGCAGTCTATCATTAAAAATACGTGATAATATAACGTAATATGCAATGTATCATAGAAAATACCTTATAATATAACGTAATATGCAGAGTATCATTGAAAATACCTTATAATATAACGTAATATGCAGTGTATCATTGAAAATACATTTTAATATTACGTAATATGCAGTGTATCATTGAACATACAGTATAATATAATGTAAGATGCAGTGTATCATTGAAAATACCTTATAATATAATGCAATATTTGCAGTCTATCATTGAAAATACCTCATAATATTACGTAATATGCAGTCAATCATTGAAAATACGTGATAATATAACGTAATATGCAGTGTATCATTGAAAATACCCTATAATATAATGTAATATGCAGTGTATCATTGAAAATACCTTATAATATAATGTAATATTTGCAGTCTATCATTGAAAATACCTTATAATATAACGTAATATGCAGTGTATCATTGAAAATACCTTATAATATAACGTAATATGCAGTGTATCATTGAAAATACCCTATAATATAATGTAATATGCAGTGTATCATTGAAAATACCGTATAATATAATGTAATATTTGCAGTCTATCATTGAAAATACCTTATAATATTACGTAATATGCAGTCAATCATTGAAAATACGTGATAATATAACGTAATATGCAGTCTATCATTGAAAATGCCTTATAATATAAGGTAATATGCAGTGTATCATTGAAAATACCCAATAATATAATGTAATATGCAGTGTATCATTGAAAATACCTTATAATGTTATGTAATATTTGCAGTCTATCATTGAAAATACCTTATAATATAACGTAATATGCAGTGTATCATTGAAAATGCCTTATAATATAACGTAATATGCAGTATATCATTGAAAATACCTTATAACGTAACGTAATAAGCAGTGTATCATTGAAAATATCTTGTAATGTAACGTAATATGCAGAGTAGCATTCAAAATACCTTATAATATAACGTAATATGCAGTGTATCATTGAAAATACCTCATAATATAACGTAATATGCACTGTATCATAGAAAATACCTTATAATGTAATGTAATATGCAGTCTATCATTGATAATACCTCATAATATAACGTAATATGCAGAGTATCATTGAAAACACCTTATAGTATAACGTAATATGCAGTGTATCATTGAAAATACCCTATAATATAATGTAATATGCAGTGTATCATTGAACATACCTTATAATATAATGTCAAATTTGCAGTCTATCATTGAATATACCTTATAATATAACGTAATATGCAGTGTATCATTGAAAATACCCTATAATATAATGTAATATGCACTGTATCATAGAAAATACCTATAATATAATGTAATATGCAGTGTATCATTGAAAATACCTTATAATATAATGTAATATTTGAAGTCAATCATTGAAAATACCTTATAATATAACGTAATATGCAGTGTATCATTGAAAATACCTTATAATATTACGTAATATGCAGTGTATCATTGAACATACAGTATAATATAATGTAATATGCAGTGTATCATTGAAAATACCTTATAATATAATGCAATATTTGCAGTCTATCATTGAAAATACCTCATAATATTACGTAATATGCAGTCAATCATTGAAAATACGTGATAATATAACGTAATATGCAGTGTATCATTGAAAATACCCTATAATATAATGTAATATGCAGTGTATCATTGAAAATACCTTATAATGTAATGTAATATGCAGTCTATCATTGATAATACCTCATAATATAACGTAATATGCAGTGTATCATTGAAAATACCTTATAATATAACGTAATATGCAGTGTATCATTGAAAATGCCTTATAATATAACGTAATATGCAGTATATCATTGAAAATACCTTATAATATAATGTAATATTTGCAGTCTATCATTGAAAATACCTTATAATATTACGTAATATGCAGTCAATCATTGAAAATACGTGATAATATAACGTAATATGCAGTCTATCATTGAAAATGCCTTATAATATAACGTAATATGCAGTATATCATTGAAAATACCTTATAATATAACGTAATATGCAGTGTATCATTGAAAATGCCTTATAATATAACGTAATATGCAGTGTATCATTGAAAATACCCTATAATATAATGTAATATGCAGTGTATCATTGAAAATACCGTATAATATAATGTAATATTTGCAGTCTATCATTGAAAATACCTTATAATATTACGTAATATGCAGTCAATCATTGAAAATACGTGATAATATAACGTAATATGCAGTCTATCATTGAAAATGCCTTATAATATAAGGTAATATGCAGTGTATCATTGAAAATACCCAATAATATAATGTAATATGCAGTGTATCATTGAAAATACCTTATAATATAATGTAATATTTGCAGTCTATCATTGAAAATACCTTATAATATAACGTAATATGCAGTGTATCATTGAAAATGCCTTATAATATAACGTAATATGCAGTATATCATTGAAAATACCTTATAACGTAACGTAATAAGCAGTGTATCATTGAAAATATCTTGTAATGTAACGTAATATGCAGAGTAGCATTCAAAATACCTTATAATATAACGTAATATGCAGTGTATCATTGAAAATTCCTCATAATATAACGTAATATGCACTGTATCATAGAAAATACCTTATTATGTAATGTAATATGTAGTCTATCATTGATAATACCTCATAATATAACGTAATATGCAGAGTATCATTGAAAACACCTTATAGTATAACGTAATATGCAGTGTATCATTGAAAATACCCTATAATATAATGTAATATGCAGTGTATCATTGAACATACCTTATAATATAATGTCAAATTTGCAGTCTATCATTGAATATACCTTATAATATAACGTAATATGCAGTGTATCATTGAAAATACCCTATAATATAATGTAATATGCACTGTATCATAGAAAATACCTATAATATAACGTAATATGCAGTGTATCATTGAAAATACCTTATAATATAATGTAATATTTGAAGTCAATCATTGAAAATACCTTATAATATAACGTAATATGCAGTGTATCATTGAAAATACCTTATAATATTACGTAATATGCAGTGTATCATTGAACATACAGTATAATATAATGTAATATGCAGTGTATCATTGAAAATACCTTATAATATAATGCAATATTTGCAGTCTATCATTGAAAATACCTCATAATATTACGTAATATGCAGTCAATCATTGAAAATACGTGATAATATAACGTAATATGCAGTGTATCATTGAAAATACCCTATAATATAATGTAATATGCAGTGTATCATTGAAAATACCTTATAATGTAATGTAATATGCAGTCTATCATTGATAATACCTCATAATATAACGTAATATGCAGTGTATCATTGAAAATACCTTATAATATAACGTAATATGCAGTGTATCATTGAAAATGCCTTATAATATAACGTAATATGCAGTATATCATTGAAAATACCTTATAATATAATGTAATATTTGCAGTCTATCATTGAAAATACCTTATAATATTACGTAATATGCAGTCAATCATTGAAAATACGTGATAATATAACGTAATATGCAGTCTATCATTGAAAATGCCTTATAATATAACGTAATATGCAGTATATCATTGAAAATACCTTATAATATAACGTAATATGCAGTGTATCATTGAAAATGCCTTATAATATAACGTAATATGCAGTGTATCATTGAAAATACCTTATAATATAACGTGATATGCAGTCTATCATTGAAAATACCTGATAATATTACGTAATATGCAGTCAATCATTGAAAATACGTGATAATATAACGTAATATGCAGTGTATCATTGAAAATACCCTATAATATAATGTAATATGCAGTGTATCATTGAAAATACCTTATAATATAATGTAATATTTGCAGTCTATCATTGATAATACCTCATAATATAACGTAATATGCAGAGTATCATTGAAAATACCTTATAATATAATGTAATATTTGCAGTCTATCATTGAAAATGCCTTATAATATATAGTAATATGCAGTCTATCATTAAAAATACGTGATAATATAACGTAATATGCAATGTATCATAGAAAATACCTTATAATATAACGTAATATGCAGAGTATCATTGAAAATACCTTATAATATAACGTAATATGCAGTGTATCATTGAAAATACATTATAATATTACGTAATATGCAGTGTATCATTGAACATACAGTATAATATAATGTAATATGCAGTGTATCATTGAAAATACCTTATAATATAATGCAATATTTGCAGTCTATCATTGAAAATACCTCATAATATTACGTAATATGCAGTCAATCATTGAAAATACGTGATAATATAACGTAATATGCAGTGTATCATAGAAAATACCCTATAATATAATGTAATATGCAGTGTATCATTGAAAATACCTTATAATATAATGTAATATGCAGTGTATCATTGAAAATACCCTATAATATAATGTAATATGCACTGTATCATAGAAAATACCTATAATATAATGTAATATGCAGTGTATCATTGAAAATACCTTATAATATAACGTGATATGCAGTCTATCATTGAAAATACCTTATAATATAACGTAATATGCAGTGTATCATTGAAAATGCCTTATAATATAACGTAATATGCAGTATATCATTGAAAATACCTTATAATATAATGTAATATTTGCAGTCTATCATTGAAAATACCTCATAATATTACGTAATATGCAGTCAATCATTGAAAATACGTGATAATATAACGTAATATGCAGTGTATCATTGAAAATACCCTATAATATAATGTAATATGCAGTGTATCATTGAAAATACCTTATAATATAATGTAATATTTGCAGTCTATCATTGATAATACCTCATAATATAACGTAATATGCAGAGTATCATTGAAAATACCTTATAATATAATGTATATTTGCAGTCTATCATTGAAAATGCCTTATAATATATAGTAGTATGCAGTCTATCATTAAAAATACGTGATAATATAACGTAATATGCAATGTATCATAGAAAATACCTTATAATATAACGAAATATGCAGAGTATCATTGAATATACCTTATTATATAACGTAATATGCAGTGTATCATTGAAAATACCTTATAATATTACGTAATATGCAGTGTATCATTGAACATACAGTATAATATAATGTAATTTGCAGTGTATCATTGAAAATACCTTATAATATAATGCAATATTTGCAGTCTATCATTGAAAATACCTCATAATATTACGTAATATGCAGTCAATCATTGAAAATACGTGATAATATAACGTAATATGCAGTGTATCATTGAAAATACCCTATAATATAATGTAATATGCAGTGTATCATTGAAAATACCTTATAATGTAATGTAATATGCAGTCTATCATTGATAATACCACATAATATAACGTAATATGCAGTGTATCATTGAAAATACCTTATAATATAACGTAATATGCAGTGTATCATTGAAAATGCCTTATAATATAACGTAATATGCAGTATATCATTGAAAATACCTTATAATATAATGTAATATTTGCAGTCTATCATTGAAAATACCTTATAATATTACGTAATATGCAGTCAATCATTGAAAATACGTGATAATATAACGTAATATGCAGTCTATCATTGAAAATGCCTTATAATATAACGTAATATGCAGTATATCATTGAAAATACCTTATAATATAACGTAATATGCAGTGTATCATTGAAAATGCCTTATAATATAACGTAATATGCAGTGTATCATTGAAAATACCTTATAATATAACGTGATATGCAGTCTATCATTGAAAATACCTCATAATATTACGTAATATGCAGTCAATCATTGAAAATACGTGATAATATAACGTAATATGCAGTGTATCATTGAAAATACCCTATAATATAATGTAATATGCAGTGTATCATTGAAAATACCTTATAATATAATGTAATATTTGCAGTCTATCATTGATAATACCTCATAATATAACGTAATATGCAGAGTATCATTGAAAATACCTTATAATATAATGTAATATTTGCAGTCTATCATTGAAAATGCCTTATAATATATAGTAATATGCAGTCTATCATTAAAAATACGTGATAATATAACGTAATATGCAATGTATCATAGAAAATACCTTATAATATAACGTAATATGCAGAGTATCATTGAAAATACCTTATAATATAACGTAATATGCAGTGTATCATTGAAAATACATTATAATATTACGTAATATGCAGTGTATCATTGAACATACAGTATAATATAATGTAATATGCAGTGTATCATTGAAAATACCTTATAATATAATGCAATATTTGCAGTCTATCATTGAAAATACCTCATAATATTACGTAATATGCAGTCAATCATTGAAAATACGTGATAATATAACGTAATATGCAGTGTATCATAGAAAATACCCTATAATATAATGTAATATGCAGTGTATCATTGAAAATACCTTATAATATAATGTAATATGCAGTGTATCATTGAAAATACCCTATAATATAATGTAATATGCACTGTATCATAGAAAATACCTATAATATAATGTAATATGCAGTGTATCATTGAAAATACCTTATAATATAACGTGATATGCAGTCTATCATTGAAAATACCTTATAATATAACGTAATATGCAGTCAATCATTGAAAATACGTGATAATATAACGTAATATGCAGTGTATCATTGAAAATACCCTATAATATAATGTAATATGCAGTGTATCATTGAAAATACCTTATAATATAATGTAATATTTGCAGTCTATCATTGAAAATACCTTATAATATTACGTAATATGCAGTCAATCATTGAAAATACGTGATAATATAACGTAATATGCAGTCTATCATTGAAAATGCCTTATAATATAAGGTAATATGCAGTGTATCATTGAAAATACCCTATAATATAATGTAATATGCAGTGTATCATTGAAAATACCTTATAATGTTATGTAATATTTGCAGTCTATCATTGAAAATACCTTATAATATAACGTAATATGCAGTGTATCATTGAAAATGCCTTATAATATAACGTAATATGCAGTATATCATTGAAAATACCTTATAACGTAACGTAATAAGCAGTGTATCATTGAAAATATCTTGTAATGTAACGTAATATGCAGAGTAGCATTCAAAATACCTTATAATATAACGTAATATGCAGTGTATCATTGAAAATACCTTATAATATAACGTAATATGCAGTGTATCATTGAAAATGCCTTATAATATAACGTAATATGCAGTATATCATTGAAAATACCTTATAATATAATGTAATATTTGCAGTCTATCATTGAAAATACCTTATAATATAATGCAATATTTGCAGTCTATCATTGAAAATACCTCATAATATTACGTAATATGCAGTCAATCATTGAAAATACGTGATAATATAACGTAATATGCAGTGTATCATTGAAAATACCCTATAATATAATGTAATATGCAGTGTATCATTGAAAATACCTTATAATATAATGTAATATTTGCAGTCTATCATTGAAAATACCTTATAATATAACGTAATATGCAGTGTATCATTGAAAATACCTTATAATATAACGTAATATGCAGTGTATCATTGAAAATACCCTATAATATAATGTAATATGCAGTGTATCATTGAAAATACCTTATAATATAATGTAATATTTGCAGTCTATCATTGAAAATACCTTATAATATTACGTAATATGCAGTCAATCATTGAAAATACGTGATAATATAACGTAATATGCAGTGTATCATTGAAAATACCCTATAATATAATGTAATATGCAGTGTATCATTGAAAATACCTTATAATGTAATGTAATATGCTGTCTATCATTGATAATACCTCATAATATAACGTAATATGCAGTGTATCATTGAAAATACCTTATAATATAACGTAATATGCAGTGTATCATTGAAAATGCCTTATAATATAACGTAATATGCAGTATATCATTGAAAATACCTTATAATATAATGTAATATTTGCAGTCTATCATTGAAAATACCTTATAATATTACGTAATATGCAGTCAATCATTGAAAATACGTGATAATATAACGTAATATGCAGTCTATCATTGAAAATGCCTTATAATATAACGTAATATGCAGTATATCATTGAAAATACCTTATAATATAACGTAATATGCAGTGTATCATTGAAAATGCCTTATAATATAACGTAATATGCAGTGTATCATTGAAAATACCTTATAATATAACGTGATATGCAGTCTATCATTGAAAATACCTCATAATATTACGTAATATGCAGTCAATCATTGAAAATACGTGATAATATAACGTAATATGCAGTGTATCATTGAAAATACCCTATAATATAATGTAATATGCAGTGTATCATTGAAAATACCTTATAATATAATGTAATATTTGCAGTCTATCATTGATAATACCTCAAAATATAACGTAATATGCAGAGTATCATTGAAAATACCTTATAATATAATGTAATATTTGCAGTCTATCATTGAAAATGCCTTATAATATATAGTAATATGCAGTCTATCATTAAAAATACGTGATAATATAACGTAATATGCAATGTATCATAGAAAATACCTTATAATATAACGTAATATGCAGAGTATCATTGAAAATACCTTATAATATAACGTAATATGCAGTGTATCATTGAAAATACATTATAATATTACGTAATATGCAGTGTATCATTGAACATACAGTATAATATAATGTAATATGCAGTGTATCATTGAAAATACCTTATAATATAATGCAATATTTGCAGTCTATCATTGAAAATACCTCATAATATTACGTAATATGCAGTCAATCATTGAAAATACGTGATAATATAACGTAATATGCAGTGTATCATAGAAAATACCCTATAATATAATGTAATATGCAGTGTATCATTGAAAATACCTTATAATATAATGTAATATGCAGTGTATCATTGAAAATACCCTATAATATAATGTAATATGCACTGTATCATAGAAAATACCTATAATATAATGTAATATGCAGTGTATCATTGAAAATACCTTATAATATAACGTGATATGCAGTCTATCATTGAAAATACCTTATAATATAACGTAATATGCAGTGTATCATTGAAAATGCCTTATAATATAACGTAATATGCAGTATATCATTGAAAATACCTTATAATATAATGTAATATTTGCAGTCTATCATTGAAAATACCTCATAATATTACGTAATATGCAGTCAATCATTGAAAATACGTGATAATATAACGTAATATGCAGTGTATCATTGAAAATACCCTATAATATAATGTAATATGCAGTGTATCATTGAAAATACCTTATAATATAACGTAATATGCAGTGTATCATTGAAAATACCTTATAATATAATGTAATATTTGCAGTCTATCATTGATAATACCTCATAATATAACGTAATATGCAGAGTATCATTGAAAATACCTTATAATATAATGTAATATTTGCAGTCTATCATTGAAAATGCCTTATAATATATAGTAATATGCAGTCTATCATTAAAAATACGTGATAATATAACGTAATATGCAATGTATCATAGAAAATACCTTATAATATAACGTAATATGCAGAGTATCATTGAAAATACCTTATAATATAACGTAATATGCAGTGTATCATTGAAAATACATTATAATATAACGTAATATGCAGTGTATCATTGAACATACAGTATAATATAATGTAATATGCAGTGTATCATTGAAAATACCTTATAATATAATGCAATATTTGCAGTCTATCATTGAAAATACCTCATAATATTACGTAATATGCAGTCAATCATTGAAAATACGTGATAATATAACGTAATATGCAGTGTATCATTGAAAATACCCTATAATATAATGTAATATGCAGTGTATCATTGAAAATACCTTATAATATAATGTAATATTTGCAGTCTATCATTGAAAATACCTTATAATATAACGTAATATGCAGTGTATCATTGAAAATACCTTATAATATAACGTAATATGCAGTGTATCATTGAAAATACCCTATAATATAATGTAATATGCAGTGTATCATTGAAAATACCTTATAATATAATGTAATATTTGCAGTCTATCATTGAAAATACCTTATAATATTACGTAATATGCAGTCAATCATTGAAAATACGTGATAATATAACGTAATATGCAGTCTATCATTGAAAATGCCTTATAATATAAGGTAATATGCAGTGTATCATTGAAAATACCCTATAATATAATGTAATATGCAGTGTATCATTGAAAATACCTTATAATGTTATGTAATATTTGCAGTCTATCATTGAAAATACCTTATAATATAACGTGATATGCAGTGTATCATTGAAAATGCCTTATAATATAACGTAATATGCAGTATATCATTGAAAATACCTTATAACGTAACGTAATAAGCAGTGTATCATTGAAAATATCTTGTAATGTAACGTAATATGCAGAGTAGCATTCAAAATACCTTATAATATAACGTAATATGCAGTGTATCATTGAAAATACCTTATAATATAACGTAATATGCAGTGTATCATTGAAAATGCCTTATAATATAACGTAATATGCAGTATATCATTGAAAATACCTTATAATATAATGTAATATTTGCAGTCTATCATTGAAAAAACCTTATAATATTACGTAATATGCAGTCAATCATTGAAAATACGTGATAATATAACGTAATATGCAGTCTATCATTGAAAATGCCTTATAATATAACGTAATATGCAGTATATCATTGAAAATACCTTATAATATAACGTAATATGCAGTGTATCATTGAAAATGCCTTATAATATAACGTAATATGCAGTGTATCATTGAAAATACCTTATAATATAACGTGATATGCAGTCTATCATTGAAAATACCTCATAATATTACGTAATATGCAGTCAATCATTGAAAATACGTGATAATATAACGTAATATGCAGTGTATCATTGAAAATACCCTATAATATAATGTAATATGCAGTGTATCATTGAAAATACCTTATAATATAATGTAATATTTGCAGTCTATCATTGATAATACCTCATAATATAACGTAATATGCAGAGTATCATTGAAAATACCTTATAATATAATGTAATATTTGCAGTCTATCATTGAAAATGCCTTATAATATATAGTAATATGCAGTCTATCATTAAAAATACGTGATAATATAACGTAATATGCAATGTATCATAGAAAATACCTTATAATATAACGTAATATGCAGAGTATCATTGAAAATACCTTATAATATAACGTAATATGCAGTGTATCATTGAAAATACATTATAATATTACGTAATATGCAGTGTATCATTGAACATACAGTATAATATAATGTAATATGCAGTGTATCATTGAAAATACCTTATAATATAATGCAATATTTGCAGTCTATCATTGAAAATACCTCATAATATTACGTAATATGCAGTCAATCATTGAAAATACGTAATAATATAACGTAATATGCAGTGTATCATTGAAAATACCCTATAATATAATGTAATATGCAGTGTATCATTGAAAATACCTTATAATATAATGTAATATTTGCAGTCTATCATTGAAAATACCTTATAATATAACGTAATATGCAGTGTATCATTGAAAATACCTTATAATATAACGTAATATGCAGTGTATCATTGAAAATACCCTATAATATAATGTAATATGCAGTGTATCATTGAAAATACCTTATAATATAATGTAATATTTGCAGTCTATCATTGAAAATACCTTATAATATTACGTAATATGCAGTCAATCATTGAAAATACGTGATAATATAACGTAATATGCAGTCTATCATTGAAAATGCCTTATAATATAAGGTAATATGCAGTGTATCATTGAAAATACCCTATAATATAATGTAATATGCAGTGTATCATTGAAAATACCTTTTAATGTTATGTAATATTTGCAGTCTATCATTGAAAATGCCTTATAATATAACGTAATATGCAGTATATCATTGAAAATACCTTATAATATAATGTAATATTTGCAGTCTATCATTGAAAATACCTTATAATATTACGTAATATGCAGTCAATCATTGAAAATACGTGATAATATAACGTAATAAGCAGTCTATCATTGAAAATGCCTTATAATATAACGTAATATGCAGTATATCATTGAAAATACCTTATAATATAACGTAATATGCAGTGTATCATTGAAAATGCCTTATAATATAACGTAATATGCAGTGTATCATTGAAAATACCTTATAATATAACGTGATATGCAGTCTATCATTGAAAATACCTCATAATATTACGTAATATGCAGTCAATCATTGAAAATACGTGATAATATAACGTAATATGCAGTGTATCATTGAAAATACCCTATAATATAATGTAATATGCAGTGTATCATTGAAAATACCTTATAATATAATGTAATATTTGCAGTCTATCATTGATAATACCTCATAATATAACGTAATATGCAGAGTATCATTGAAAATACCTTATAATATAATGTAATATTTGCAGTCTATCATTGAAAATGCCTTATAATATATAGTAATATGCAGTCTATCATTAAAAATACGTGATAATATAACGTAATATGCAATGTATCATAGAAAATACCTTATAATATAACGTAATATGCAGAGTATCATTGAAAATACCTTATAATATAACGTAATATGCAGTGTATCATTGAAAATACATTATAATATTACGTAATATGCAGTGTATCATTGAACATACAGTATAATATAATGTAATATGCAGTGTATCATTGAAAATACCTTATAATATAATGCAATATTTGCAGTCTATCATTGAAAATACCTCATAATATTACGTAATATGCAGTCAATCATTGAAAATACGTGATAATATAACGTAATATGCAGTGTATCATTGAAAATACCCTATAATATAATGTAATATGCAGTGTATCATTGAAAATACCTTATAATATAATGTAATATGCAGTGTATAATTGAAAATACCCTATAATATAATGTAATATGCACTGTATCATAGAAAATACCTATAATATAATGTAATATGCAGTGTATCATTGAAAATACCTTATAATATAACGTGATATGCAGTCTATCATTGAAAATACCTTATAATATAACGTAATATGCAGTGTATCATTGAAAATGCCTTATAATATAACGTAATATGCAGTATATCATTGAAAATACCTTATAATATAATGTAATATTTGCAGTCTATCATTGAAAATACCTCATAATATTACGTAATATGCAGTCAATCATTGAAAATACGTGATAATATAACGTAATATGCAGTGTATCATTGAAAATACCCTATAATATAATGTAATATGCAGTGTATCATTGAAAATACCTTATAATATAATGTAATATTTGCAGTCTATCATTGATAATACCTCATAATATAACGTAATATGCAGAGTATCATTGAAAATACCTTATAATATAATGTATATTTGCAGTCTATCATTGAAAATGCCTTATAATATATAGTAGTATGCAGTCTATCATTAAAAATACGTGATAATATAACGTAATATGCAATGTATCATAGAAAATACCTTATAATATAACGAAATATGCAGAGTATCATTGAATATACCTTATTATATAACGTAATATGCAGTGTATCATTGAAAATACCTTATAATATTACGTAATATGCAGTGTATCATTGAACATACAGTATAATATAATGTAATATGCAGTGTATCATTGAAAATACCTTATAATATAATGCAATATGCAGTCTATCATTGATAATACCTCATAATATAACGTAATATGCAGTGTATCATTGAAAATACCTTATAATATAACGTAATATGCAGTGTATCATTGAAAATACCTTATAATATAATGCAATATTTGCAGTCTATCATTGAAAATACCTCATAATATTACGTAATATGAAGTCAATCATTGAAAATACGTGATAATATAACGTAATATGCAGTGTATCATTGAAAATACCCTATAATATAATGTAATATGCAGTGTATCATTGAAAATACCTTATAATGTAATGTAATATGCAGTCTATCATTGATAATACCTCATAATATAACGTAATATGCAGTGTATCATTGAAAATACCTTATAATATAACGTAATATGCAGTGTATCATTGAAAATGCCTTATAATATAACGTAATATGCAGTATATCATTGAAAATACCTTATAATATAATGTAATATTTGCAGTCTATCATTGAAAATACCTTATAATATTACGTAATATGCAGTCAATCATTGAAAATACGTGATAATATAACGTAATATGCAGTCTATCATTGAAAATGCCTTATAATATAACGTAATATGCAGTATATCATTGAAAATACCTTATAATATAACGTAATATGCAGTGTATCATTGAAAATGCCTTATAATATAACGTAATATGCAGTGTATCATTGAAAATACCTTATAATATAACGTGATATGCAGTCTATCATTGAAAATACCTCATAATATTACGTAATATGCAGTCAATCATTGAAAATACGTGATAATATAACGTAATATGCAGTGTATCATTGAAAATACCCTATAATATAATGTAATATGCAGTGTATCATTGATAATACCTCATAATATAACGTAATATGCAGTGTATCATTGAAAATACCTTATAATATAACGTAATATGCAGTGTATCATTGAAAATGCCTTATAATATAACGTAATATGCAGTATATCATTGAAAATACCTTATAATATAATGTAATATTTGCAGTCTATCATTGAAAATACCTTATAATATTACGTAATATGCAGTCAATCATTGAAAATACGTGATAATATAACGTAATATGCAGTCTATCATTGAAAATGCCTTATAATATAACGTAATATGCAGTATATCATTGAAAATACCTTATAATATAACGTAATATGCAGTGTATCATTGAAAATGCCTTATAATATAACGTAATATGCAGTGTATCATTGAAAATACCTTATAATATAACGTGATATGCAGTCTATCATTGAAAATACCTCATAATATTACGTAATATGCAGTCAATCATTGAAAATACGTGATAATATAACGTAATATGCAGTGTATCATTGAAAATACCCTATAATATAATGTAATATGCAGTGTATCATTGAAAATACCTTATAATATAATGTAATATTTGCAGTCTATCATTGATAATACCTCATAATATAACGTAATATGCAGAGTATCATTGAAAATACCTTATAATATAATGTAATATTTGCAGTCTATCATTGAAAATGCCTTATAATATATAGTAATATGCAGTCTATCATTAAAAATACGTGATAATATAACGTAATATGCAATGTATCATAGAAAATACCTTATAATATAACGTAATATGCAGAGTATCATTGAAAATACCTTATAATATAACGTAATATGCAGTGTATCATTGAAAATACATTATAATATTACGTAATATGCAGTGTATCATTGAACATACAGTATAATATAATGTAATATGCAGTGTATCATTGAAAATACCTTATAATATAATGCAATATTTGCAGTCTATCATTGAAAATACCTCATAATATTACGTAATATGCAGTCAATCATTGAAAATACGTGATAATATAACGTAATATGCAGTGTATCATTGAAAATACCCTATAATATAATGTAATATGCAGTGTATCATTGAAAATACCTTATAATATAATGTAATATGCAGTGTATAATTGAAAATACCCTATAATATAATGTAATATGCACTGTATCATAGAAAATACCTATAATATAATGTAATATGCAGTGTATCATTGAAAATACCTTATAATATAACGTGATATGCAGTCTATCATTGAAAATACCTTATAATATAACGTAATATGCAGTGTATGATTGAAAATGCCTTATAATATAACGTAATATGCAGTATATCATTGAAAATACCTTATAATATAATGTAATATTTGCAGTCTATCATTGAAAATACCTCATAATATTACGTAATATGCAGTCAATCATTGAAAATACGTGATAATATAACGTAATATGCAGTGTATCATTGAAAATACCCTATAATATAATGTAATATGCAGTGTATCATTGAAAATACCTTATAATATAACGTGATATGCAGTCTATCATTGAAAATACCTTATAATATAACGTAATATGCAGTGTATCATTGAAAATACCTTGTAATGTAACGTAATATGCAGAATAGCATTCAAAATACCTTATAATATAACGTAATATGCAGTGTATCATTGAAAATACCTCATAATATAACGTAATATGCACTGTATCATAGAAAATACCTTATAATGTAATGTAATATGCAGTCTATCATTGATAATACCTCATAATATAACGTAATATGCAGAGTATCATTGAAAATACCTTATAGTATAACGTAATATGCAGTGTATCATTGAAAATACCCTATAATATAATGTAATATGCAGTGTATCATTGAAAATACCTTATAATATAATGCAATATTTGCAGTCTATCATTGAAAATACCTCATAATATTACGTAATATGCAGTCAATCATTGAAAATGCCTTATAATATAACGTAATATGCAGTATATCATTGAAAATACCTTATAATGTAACGTAATAAGCAGTGTATCATTGAAAATATCTTGTAATGTAACGTAATATGCAGAGTAGCATTCAAAATACCTTATAATATAACGTAATATGCAGTGTATCATTGAAAATACCTTATAATATAATGTAATATTTGCAGTCTATCATTGAAAATACCTTATAATATTACGTAATATGCAGTCAATCATTGAAAATACGTGATAATATAACGTAATATGCAGAGTATCATTCAAAATACCTTATAATATAACGTAATATGCAGAGTATCATTGAAAATACCTTATAATATAACGTGATATGCAGTCTATCATTGAAAATACCTTATAATATAACGTAATATGCAGTGTATCATTGAAAATACCTTATAATATAACGTAATATGCAGTGTATCATTGAAAATACCCTATAATATAATGTAATATGCAGTGTATCATTGAAAATACCTTATAATATAATGTAATATTTGCAGTCTATCATTGAAAATACCTTATAATATTACGTAATATGCAGTCAATCATTGAAAATACGTGATAATATAATGTAATATTTGCAGTCTATCATTGAAAATACCTTATAATATAACGTAATATGCAGTGTATCATTGAAAATACCTTATAATATAACGTAATATGCAGTGTATCATTGAAAATACCCTATAATATAATGTAATATGCAGTGTATCATTGAAAATACCTTATAATATAATGTAATATTTGCAGTCTATCATTGAAAATACCTTATAATATTACGTAATATGCAGTCAATCATTGAAAATACGTGATAATATAACGTAATATGCAGTCTATCATTGAAAATGCCTTATAATATAACGTAATATGCAGTATATCATTGAAAATACCTTATAATATAACGTAATATGCAGTGTATCATTGAAAATGCCTTATAATATAACGTAATATGCAGTGTATCATTGAAAATACCTTATAATATAACGTGATATGCAGTCTATCATTGAAAATACCTCATAATATTACGTAATATGCAGTCAATCATTGAAAATACGTGATAATATAACGTAATATGCAGTGTATCATTGAAAATACCCTATAATATAATGTAATATGCAGTGTATCATTGAAAATACCTTATAATATAATGTAATATTTGCAGTCTATCATTGATAATACCTCATAATATAACGTAATATGCAGAGTATCATTGAAAATACCTTATAATATAATGTAATATTTGCAGTCTATCATTGAAAATGCCTTATAATATATAGTAATATGCAGTCTATCATTAAAAATACGTGATAATATAACGTAATATGCAATGTATCATAGAAAATACCTTATAATATAACGTAATATGCAGAGTATCATTGAAAATACCTTATAATATAACGTAATATGCAGTGTATCATTGAAAATACATTATAATATTACGTAATATGCAGTGTATCATTGAACATACAGTATAATATAATGTAATATGCAGTGTATCATCGAAAATACCTTATAATATAATGTAATATGCAGTGTATAATTGAAAATACCCTATAATATAATGTAATATGCACTGTATCATAGAAAATACCTATAATATAACGTAATATGCAGTATATCATTGAAAATACCTTATAATATAATGTAATATTTGCAGTCTATCATTGATAATACCTCATAATATAACGTAATATGCAGAGTATCATTGAAAATACCTTATAATATAATGTATATTTGCAGTCTATCATTGAAAATGCCTTATAATATATAGTAGTATGCAGTCTATCATTAAAAATACGTGATAATATAACGTAATATGCAATGTATCATAGAAAATACCTTATAATATAACGAAATATGCAGAGTATCATTGAATATACCTTATTATATAACGTAATATGCAGTGTATCATTGAAAATACCTCATAATATTACGTAATATGCAGTCAATCATTGAAAATACGTGATAATATAACGTAATATGCAGTGTATCATTGAAAATACCCTATAATATAATGTAATATGCAGTGTATCATTGAAAATACCTTATAATATAATGTAATATTTGCAGTCTATCATTGATAATACCTCATAATATAACGTAATATGCAGAGTATCATTGAAAATACCTTATAATATAATGTATATTTGCAGTCTATCATTGAAAATGCCTTATAATATTACGTAATATGCAGTGTATCATTGAACATACAGTATAATATAATGTAATATGCAGTGTATCATTGAAAATACCTTATAATATAATGCAATATTTGCAGTCTATCATTGAAAATACCTCATAATATTACGTAATATGCAGTCAATCATTGAAAATACGTGATAATATAACGTAATATGCAGTGTATCATTGAAAATACCCTATAATATAATGTAATATGCAGTGTATCATTGAAAATACCTTATAATGTAATGTAATATGCAGTCTATCATTGATAATACCTCATAATATAACGTAATATGCAGTGTATCATTGAAAATACCTTATAATATAACGTAATATGCAGTGTATCATTGAAAATGCCTTATAATATAACGTAATATGCAGTGTATCATTGAAAATACCTCATAATATAACGTAATATGCACTGTATCATAGAAAATACCTTATAATGTAATGTAAAATGCAGTCTTACATTGATAATACCTCATAATATAACGTAATATGCAGAGTATCATTGAAAATACCTTATAGTATAACGTAATATGCAGTGTATCATTGAAAATACCCTATAATATAATGTAATATGCAGTGTATCATTGAAAATACCTTATAATATAATGTCAAATTTGCAGTCTATCATTGAATATACCTTATAATATAACGTAATATGCAGTGTATCATTGAAAATACCCTATAATATAATGTAATATGCACTGTATCATAGAAAATACCTATAATATAATGTAATATGCAGTGTATCATTGTAAATACCTTATAATATAATGTAATATTTGAAGTCAATCATTGAAAATACCTTATAATATAACGTAATATGCAGTGTATCATTGAAAATACCTTATAATATTACGTAATATGCAGTGTATCATTGAACATACAGTATAATATAATGTAATATGCAGTGTATCATTGAAAATACCTTATAATATAATGCAATATTTGCAGTCTATCATTGAAAATACCTCATAATATTACGTAATATGCAGTCAATCATTGAAAATACGTGATAATATAACGTAATATGCCGTGTATCATTGAAAATACCCTATAATATAATGTAATATGCAGTGTATCATTGAAAATACCTTATAATGTAATGTAATATGCAGTCTATCATTGATAATACCTCATAATATAACGTAATATGCAGTGTATCATTGAAAATACCTTATAATATAACGTAATATGCAGTGTATCATTGAAAATGCCTTATAATATAACGTAATATGCAGTATATCATTGAAAATACCTTATAATATAATGTAATATTTGCAGTCTATCATTGAAAATACCTTATAATATTACGTAATATGCAGTCAATCATTGAAAATACGTGATAATATAACGTAATATGCAGTCTATCATTGAAAATGCCTTATAATGTAACGTAATAAGCAGTGTATCATTGAAAATATCTTGTAATGTAACGTAATATGCAGAGTAGCATTCAAAATACCTTATAATATAACGTAATATGCAGTCAATCATTGAAAATACGTGATAATATAACGTAATATGCAGTCTATCATTGAAAATGCCTTATAATATAAGGTAATATGCAGTGTATCATTGAAAATACCCTATAATATAATGTAATATGCAGTGTATCATTGAAAATACCTTATAATGTTATGTAATATTTGCAGTCTATCATTGAAAATACCTTATAATATAACGTAATATGCAGTGTATCATTGAAAATGCCTTATAATATAACGTAATATGCAGTATATCATTGAAAATACCTTATAACGTAACGTAATAAGCAGTGTATCATTGAAAATATCTTGTAATGTAACGTAATATGCAGAATAGCTTTCAAAATACCTTATAATATAACGTAATATGCAGTGTATCATTGAAAATACCTCATAATATAACGTAATATGCACTGTATCATAGAAAATACCTTATAATGTAATGTAATATGCAGTCTATCATTGATAATACCTCATAATATAACGTAATATGCAGAGTATCATTGAAAATACCTTATAGTATAACGTAATATGCAGTGTATCAATGAAAATACCCTATAATATAATGTAATATGCAGTGTATCATTGAAAATACCTTATAATATAATGCAATTTTTGCAGTCTATCATTGAAAATACCTCATAATATTACGTAATATGCAGTCAATCATTGAAAATGCCTTATAATATAACGTAATATGCAGTATATCATTGAAAATACCTTATAATGTAACGTAATAAGCAGTGTATCATTGAAAATATCTTGTAATGTAACGTAATATGCAGAGTATCATTCAAAATACCTTATAATATAACGTAATATGCAGTATATCATTGAAAATACCTTATAATATAATGTAATATTTGCAGTCTATCATTGAAAATACCTTATAATATTACGTAATATGCAGTCAATCATTGAAAATACGTGATAATATAACGTAATATGCAGTCTATCATTGAAAATGCCTTATAATGTAACGTAATAAGCAGTGTATCATTGAAAATATCTTGTAATGTAACGTAATATGCAGAGTAGCATTCAAAATACCTTATAATATAACGTAATATGCAGTCAATCATTGAAAATACGTGATAATATAACGTAATATGCAGTCTATCATTGAAAATGCCTTATAATATAACGTAATATGCAGTGTATCATTGAAAATACCCTATAATATAATGTAATATGCAGTGTATCATTGAAAATACCTTATAATGTTATGTAATATTTGCAGTCTATCATTGAAAATACCTTATAATATAACGTAATATGCAGTGTATCATTGAAAATGCCTTATAATATAACGTAATATGCAGTATATCATTGAAAATACCTTATAACGTAACGTAATAAGCAGTGTATCATTGAAAATATCTTGTAATGTAACGTAATATGCAGAATAGCATTCAAAATACCTTATAATATAACGTAATATGCAGTGTATCATTGAAAATACCTCATAATATAACGTAATATGCACTGTATCATAGAAAATACCTTATAATGTAATGTAATATGCAGTCTATCATTGATAATACCTCATAATATAACGTAATATGCAGAGTATCATTGAAAATACCTTATAGTATAACGTAATATGCAGTGTATCAATGAAAATACCCTATAATATAATGTAATATGCAGTGTATCATTGAAAATACCTTATAATATAATGCAATATTTGCAGTCTATCATTGAAAATACCTCATAATATTACGTAATATGCAGTCAATCATTGAAAATGCCTTATAATATAACGTAATATGCAGTATATCATTGAAAATACCTTATAATGTAACGTAATAAGCAGTGTATCATTGAAAATATCTTGTAATGTAACGTAATATGCAGAGTAGCATTCAAAATACCTTATAATATAACGTAATATGCAGTATATCATTGAAAATACCTTATAATATAATGTAATATTTGCAGTCTATCATTGAAAATACCTTATAATATTACGTAATATGCAGTCAATCATTGAAAATACGTGATAATATAACGTAATATGCAGTGTATCATTGAAAATGCCTTATAATGTAACGTAATAAGCAGTGTATCATTGAAAATATCTTGTAATGTAACGTAATATGCAGAGTAGCATTCAAAATACCTTATAATATAACGTAATATGCAGTCAATCATTGAAAATACGTGATAATATAACGTAATATGCAGTCTATCATTGAAAATGCCTTATAATATAAGGTAATATGCAGTGTATCATTGAAAATACCCTATAATATAATGTAATATGCAGTGTATCATTGAAAATACCTTATAATGTTATGTAATATTTGCAGTCTATCATTGAAAATACCTTATAATATAACGTAATATGCAGTGTATCATTGAAAATGCCTTATAATATAACGTAATATGCAGTATATCATTGAAAATACCTTATAACGTAACGTAATAAGCAGTGTATCATTGAAAATATCTTGTAATGTAACGTAATATGCAGAATAGCATTCAAAATACCTTATAATATAACGTAATTTGCAGTGTATCATTGAAAATACCTCATAATATAACGTAATATGCACTGTATCATAGAAAATACCTTATAATGTAATGTAATATGCAGTCTATCATTGATAATACCTCATAATATAACGTAATATGCAGAGTATCATTGAAAATACCTTATAGTATAACGTAATATGCAGTGTATCATTGAAAATACCCTATAATATAATGTAATATGCAGTGTATCATTGAAAATACCTTATAATATAATGCAATATTTGCAGTCTATCATTGAAAATACCTCATAATATTACGTAATATGCAGTCAATCATTGAAAATGCCTTATAATATAACGTAATATGCAGTATATCATTGAAAATACCTTATAACGTAACGTAATAAGCAGTGTATCATTGAAAATATCTTGTAATGTAACGTAATATGCAGAGTAGCATTCAAAATACCTTATAATATAACGTAATATGCAGTGTATCATTGAAAATACCTTATAATATAATGTAATATTTGCAGTCTATCATTGAAAATACCTTATAATATTACGTAATATGCAGTCAATCATTGAAAATACGTGATAATATAACGTAATATGCAGAGTATCATTCAAAATACCTTATAATATAACGTAATATGCAGAGTATCATTGAAAATACCTTATAATATAACGTGATATGCAGTCTATCATTGAAAATACCTTATAATATAACGTAATATGCAGTGTATCATTGAAAATACCTTATAATATAACGTAATATGCAGTGTATCATTGAAAATACCTTATAATATAATGTAATATGCAGTGTATCATTGAAAATACCTTATAATATAATGTAATATTTGCAGTCTATCATTGAAAATACCTTATAATATTACGTAATATGCAGTCAATCATTGAAAATACGTGATAATATAATGTAATATTTGCAGTCTATCATTGAAAATACCTTATAATATAACGTAATATGCAGTGTATCATTGAAAATACCTTATAATATAACGTAATATGCAGTGTATCATTGAAAATACCCTATAATATAATGTAATATGCAGTGTATCATTGAAAATACCTTATAATATAATGTAATATTTGCAGTCTATCATTGAAAATACCTTATAATATTACGTAATATGCAGTCAATCATTGAAAATACGTGATAATATAACGTAATATGCAGTCTATCATTGAAAATGCCTTATAATATAACGTAATATGCAGTGTATCATTGAAAATACCCTATAATATAATGTAATATGCAGTGTATCATTGAAAATACCTTATAATATAACGTAATATGCAGTGTATCATTGAAAATACATTATAATATAATGTAATATGCACTGTATCATAGGAAATACCTATAATATAATGTAATATGCAGTGTATCATTGAAAATACCTTATAATATAATGTAATATTTGCAGTCTATCATTGAAAATACCTTATAATATAACGTAATATGCAGTGTATCATTGAAAATGCCTTATAATATAACGTAATATGCAGTATATCATTGAAAATACCTTATAACGTAACGTAATAAGCTGTTTATCATTGAAAATATCTTGTAATGTAACGTAATATGCAGAGTAGCATTCAAAATACCTTATAATGTAACGTAATATGCAGTGTATCATTGAAAATACCTTATAATATAACGTGATATGCAGTCTATCATTGAAAATACCTTATAATATAACGTAATATGCAGTATATCATTGAAAATACCTTATAACGTAACGTAATAAGCTGTTTATCATTGAAAATATCTTGTAATGTAACGTAATATGCAGAGTAGCATTCAAAATACCTTATAATATAACGTAATATGCAGAGTATCATTGAAAATACCTTATAATATATCGTGATATGCAGTCTATCATTGAAAATGCCTTATAATATAACGTAATATGCAGTGTATCATTGAAAATACCCTATAATATAATGTAATATGCAGTGTATCATTGAAAATACCTTATAATATAATGTAATATTTGCAGTCTATCATTGAAAATACCTTATAATATAACGTAATATGCAGTGTATCATTGAAAATGCCTTATAATATAACGTAATATGCAGTATATCATTGAAAATACCTTATAACGTAACGTAATAAGCAGTGTATCATTGAAAATATCTTGTAATGTAACGTAATATGCAGAGTAGCATTCAAAATACCTTATAATATAACGTAATATGCAGTGTATCATTGAAAATACCTCATAATATAACGTAATATGCAGTGTATCATTGAAAATACCTTATAATATAACGTAATATGCAGTGTATCATTGAAAATACCCTATAATATAATGTAATATGCAGTGTATCATTGAAAATACCTTATAATATAGTGTAATATTTGCAGTCTATCATTGAAAATACCTTATAATATTACGTAATATGCAGTCAATCATTGAAAATACGTGATAATATAATGTAATATTTGCAGTCTATCATTGAAAATACCTTATAATATAACGTAATATGCAGTGTATCATTGAAAATACCTTATAATATAATGTAATATTTGCAGTCTATCATTGAAAATACCTTATAATATTACGTAATATGCAGTCAATCATTGAAAATACGTGATAATATAATGTAATATTTGCAGTCTATCATTGAAAATACCTTATAATATAACGTAATATGCAGTGTATCATTGAAAATACCTTATAATATAACGTAATATGCAGTGTATCATTGAAAATACCCTATAATATAATGTAATATGCAGTGTATCATTGAAAATACCTTATAATATAATGTAATATTTGCAGTCTATCATTGAAAATACCTTATAATATTACGTAATATGCAGTCAATCATTGAAAATACGTGATAATATAACGTAATATGCAGTCTATCATTGAAAATGCCTTATAATATAACGTAATATGCAGTGTATCATTGAAAATACCTTATAATATAATGTAATATTTGCAGTCTATCATTGAAAATACCTTATAATATAACGTAATATGCAGTGTATCATTGAAAATGCCTTATAATATAACGTAATATGCAGTATATCATTGAAAATACCTTATAACGTAACGTAATAAGCAGTGTATCATTGAAAATATCTTGTAATGTAACGTAATATGCAGAGTAGCATTCAAAATACCTTATAATATAACGTAATATGCAGTGTATCATTGAAAATACCTCATAATATAACGTAATATGCACTGTATCATAGAAAATACCTTATAATGTAATGTAATATGCAGTCTATCATTGATAATACCTCATAATATAACGTAATATGCAGAGTATCATTGAAAATACCTTATAGTATAACGTAATATGCAGCGTATCATTGAAAATACCCTATAATATAATGTAATATGCAGTGTATCATTGAAAATACCTTATAATATAATGTAAAATTTGCAGTCTATCATTGAATATACCTTATAATATAACGTAATAGGCAGTGTATCATTGAAAATACCCTATAATATAATGTAATATGCACTGTATCATAGAAAATACCTATAATATAATGTAATATGCAGTGTATCATTGAAAATACCTTATAATATAATGTAATATTTGAAGTCAATCATTGAAAATACCTTATAATATAACGTAATATGCAGTGTATCATTGAAAATATCATATAATATATTGTAATATGCAGTCTCTCATTGAAAATATCTTATAATATAATGTAATATGCAGTGTATCATTGAAAATACCTTATAATATAACTATAATATGCAGTATATCATTGAAAATACCTTATAACGTAACGTAATAAGCAGTGTAACATTAGAAATACCTTATAATATAACGTAATATGCAGTGTATCATTGAAAATACCTTATAATATTACGTAATATGCAGTGTATCATTGAACATACAGTATAATATAATGTAATATGCAGTGTATCATTGAAAATACCTTATAATATAATGTAATATTTGCAGTCTATCATTGAAAATACCTTATAATATAACGTAATATGCAGTGTATCATTGAAAATGCCTTATAATATAACGTAATATGCAGTATATCATTGAAAATACCTTATAACGTAACGTAATAAGCAGTGTATCATTGAAAATACCCTATAATATAATGTAATATGCAGTGTATCATTGAAAATACCTTATAATATAATGTAATATTTGCAGTCTATCATTGAAAATACCTTATAATATAACGTAATATGCAGTGTATCATTGAAAATGCCTTATAATATAACGTAATATGCAGTATATCATTGAAAATACCTTATAACGTAACGTAATAAGCAGTGTATCATTGAAAATATCTTGTAATGTAACGTAATATGCAGAGTAGCATTCAAAATACCTTATAATATAACGTAATATGCAGTGTATCATTGAAAATACCTCATAATATAACGTAATATGCACTGTATCATAGAAAATACCTTATAATGTAATGTAATATGCAGTCTATCATTGATAATACCTCATAATATAACGTAATATGCAGAGTATCATTGAAAATACCTTATAGTATAACGTAATATGCAGCGTATCATTGAAAATACCCTATAATATAATGTAATATGCAGTGTATCATTGAAAATACCTTATAATATAATGTAAAATTTGCAGTCTATCATTGAATATACCTTATAATATAACGTAATAGGCAGTGTATCATTGAAAATACCCTATAATATAATGTAATATGCACTGTATCATAGAAAATACCTATAATATAATGTAATATGCAGTGTATCATTGAAAATACCTTATAATATAATGTAATATTTGAAGTCAATCATTGAAAATACCTTATAATATAACGTAATATGCAGTGTATCATTGAAAATATCATATAATATATTGTAATATGCAGTCTCTCATTGAAAATATCTTATAATATAATGTAATATGCAGTGTATCATTGAAAATACCTTATAATATAATGTAATATTTGCAGTCTATCATTGAAAATACCTCATAATATTACGTAATATGCAGTCAATCATTGAAAATACGTGATTATATAACGTAATATGCAGTGTATCATTGAAAATACCCTATAATATAATGTAATATGCAGTGTATCATGGAAAATACCTTATAATATAACGTAATATGCAGCGTATCATTGAAAATACCCTATAATATAATGTAATATGCAGTGTATCATTGAAAATACCTTATAATATAATGTAATATTTGCAGTCTATCATTGAAAATACCTTATAATATTACGTAATATGCAGTCAATCATTGAAAATACGTGATAATATAATGTAATATTTGCAGTCTATCATTGAAAATACCTTATAATATAACGTAATATGCAGTGTATCATTGAAAATACCTTATAATATAACGTAATATGCAGTGTATCATTGAAAATACCCTATAATATAATGTAATATGCAGTGTATCATTGAAAATACCTTATAATATAATGTAATATTTGCAGTCTATCATTGAAAATACCTTATAATATAACGTAATATGCAGTGTATCATTGAAAATACCCTATAATATAATGTAATATGCAGTGTATCATTGAAAATACCTTATAATATAATGTAATATTTGCAGTCTATCATTGAAAATACCTTATAATATTACGTAATATGCAGTCAATCATTGAAAATACGTGATAATATAACGTAATATGCAGTGTATCATTGAAAATGCCTTATAATATAACGTAATATGCAGTATATCATTGAAAATACCTTATAACGTAACGTAATAAGCAGTGTATCATTGAAAATATCTTGTAATGTAACGTAATATGCAGAGTAGCATTCAAAATACCTTATAATATAACGTAATATGCAGTATATCATTGAAAATACCTTATAACGTAACGTAATAAGCAGTGTATCATTGAAAATATCTTGTAATGTAACGTAATATGCAGAGTAGCATTCAAAATACCTTATAATATAACGTAATATGCAGTGTATCATTGAAAATACCTCATAATATAACGTAATATGCACTGTATCATAGAAAATACCTTATAATGTAATGTAATATGCAGTCTATCATTGATAATACCTCATAATATAACGTAATATGCAGTGTATCATTGAAAATATCATATAATATATTGTAATATGCAGTCTCTCATTGAAAATATCTTATAATATAATGTAATATGCAGTGTATCATTGAAAATACCTTATAATATAATGTAATATTTGCAGTCTATCATTGAAAATACCTCATAATATTACGTAATATGCAGTCAATCATTGAAAATACGTGATTATATAACGTAATATGCAGTGTATCATTGAAAATACCCTATAATATAATGTAATATGCAGTGTATCATTGAAAATACCTTATAATATAACGTAATATGCAGTGTATCATTTAAAATACCCTATAATATAATGTAATATGCAGTGTATCATTGAAAATACCTTATAATATAATGTAATATTTGCAGTCTATCATTGAAAATACCTTATAATATTACGTAATATGCAGTCAATCATTGAAAATACGTGATAATATAATGTAATATTTGCAGTCTATCATTGAAAATACCTTATAATATAACGTAATATGCAGTGTATCATTGAAAATACCTTATAATATAACGTAATATGCAGTGTATCATTGAAAATACCCTATAATATAATGTAATATGCAGTGTATCATTGAAAATACCTTATAATATAATGTAATATTTGCAGTCTATCATTGAAAATACCTTATAATATTACGTAATATGCAGTCAATCATTGAAAATACGTGATAATATAACGTAATATGCAGTCTATCATTGAAAATGCCTTATAATATAACGTAATATGCAGTGTATCATTGAAAATACCCTATAATATAATGTAATATGCAGTGTATCATTGAAAATACCTTATAATATAACGTAATATGCAGTGTATCATTGAAAATACATTATAATATAATGTAATATGCACTGTATCATAGGAAATACCTATAATATAATGTAATATGCAGTGTATCATTGAAAATACCTTATAATATAATGTAATATTTGCAGTCTATCATTGAAAATACCTTATAATATAACGTAATATGCAGTGTATCATTGAAAATGCCTTATAATATAACGTAATATGCAGTATATCATTGAAAATACCTTATAACGTAACGTAATAAGCTGTTTATCATTGAAAATATCTTGTAATGTAACGTAATATGCAGAGTAGCATTCAAAATACCTTATAATATAACGTAATATGCAGAGTATCATTGAAAATACCTTATAATATAACGTAATATGCAGTGTATCATTGAAAATACCTTATAATATAACGTAATATGCAGTATATCATTGAAAATACCTTATAACGTAACGTAATAAGCTGTTTATCATTGAAAATATCTTGTAATGTAACGTAATATGCAGAGTAGCATTCAAAATACCTTATAATATAACGTAATATGCAGAGTATCATTGAAAATACCTTATAATATAACGTGATATGCAGTCTATCATTGAAAATGCGTTATAATATATCGTAATATGCAGTGTTTCATTGAAAATGCCTTATAATATAATGTAATATGCAGTGTATCATTGAAAATACCTTATAATATAATGTAATATGCAGTGTATCATTGAAAATACCTTATAATATAACGTAATATGCAGTGTATCATTGAAAATGCCTTATAATATAACGTAATATGCAGTATATCATTGAAAATACCTTATAACGTAACGTAATAAGCAGTGTATCATTGAAAATATCTTGTAATGTAACGTAATATGCAGAGTAGCATTCAAAATACCTTATAATATAACGTAATATGCAGTGTATCATTGAAAATACCTCATAATATAACGTAATATGCAGTGTATCATTGAAAATACCTTATAATATAACGTAATATGCAGTGTATCATTGAAAATACCCTATAATATAATGTAATATGCAGTGTATCATTGAAAATACCTTATAATATAATGTAATATTTGCAGTCTATCATTGAAAATACCTTATAATATTACGTAATATGCAGTCAATCATTGAAAATACGTGATAATATAACGTAATATGCAGTCTATCATTGAAAATGCCTTATAATATAACGTAATATGCAGTGTATCATTGAAAATACCCTATAATATAATGTAATATGCAGTGTATCATTGAAAATACCTTATAATATAATGTAATATTTGCAGTCTATCATTGAAAATACCTTATAATATAACGTAATATGCAGTGTATCATTGAAAATGCCTTATAATATAACGTAATATGCAGTATATCATTGAAAATACCTTATAACGTAACGTAATAAGCAGTGTATCATTGAAAATATCTTGTAATGTAACGTAATATGCAGAGTAGCATTCAAAATACCTTATAATATAACGTAATATGCAGTGTATCATTGAAAATACCTCATAATATAACGTAATATGCACTGTATCATAGAAAATACCTTATAATGTAATGTAATATGCAGTCTATCATTGATAATACCTCATAATATAACGTAATATGCAGAGTATCATTGAAAATACCTTATAGTATAACGTAATATGCAGCGTATCATTGAAAATACCCTATAATATAACGTAATATGCAGTGTATCATTGAAAATACCCTATAATATAATGTAATATGCAGTGTATCATTGAAAATACCTTATAATATAATGTAATATTTGCAGTCTATCATTGAATATACCTTATAATATAACGTAATAGGCAGTGTATCATTGAAAATACCCTATAATATAATGTAATATGCACTGTATCATAGAAAATACCTATAATATAATGTAATATGCAGTGTATCATTGAAAATACCTTATAATATAACGTAATATGCAGTGTATCATTGAAAATGCCTTATAATATAACGTAATATGCAGTATATCATTGAAAATACCTTATAACGTAACGTAATAAGCTGTTTATCATTGAAAATATCTTGTAATGTAACGTAATATGCAGAGTAGCATTCAAAATACCTTATAATATAACGTAATATGCAGTGTATCATTGAAAATACCTTATAATATAACGTGATATGCAGTGTATCATTGAAAATACCTTATAATATAACGTAATATGCAGTATATCATTGAAAATACCTTATAACGTAACGTAATAAGCTGTTTATCATTGAAAATATCTTGTAATGTAACGTAATATGCAGAGTAGCATTCAAAATACCTTATAATATAACGTAATATGCAGAGTATCATTGAAAATACCTTATAATATAACGTGATATGCAGTCTATCATTGAAAATGCCTTATAATATAACGTAATATGCAGTGTATCATTGAAAATACCCTATAATATAATGTAATATGCAGTGTATCATTGAAAATACCTTATAATATAATGTAATATTTGCAGTCTATCATTGAAAATACCTTATAATATAACGTAATATGCAGTGTATCATTGAAAATGCCTTATAATATAACGTAATATGCAGTATATCATTGAAAATACCTTATAACGTAACGTAATAAGCAGTGTATCATTGAAAATATCTTGTAATGTAACGTAATATGCAGAGTAGCATTCAAAATACCTTATAATATAACGTAATATGCAGTGTATCATTGAAAATACCTCATAATATAACGTAATATGCACTGTATCATAGAAAATACCTTATAATGTAATGTAATATGCAGTCTATCATTGATAATACCTCATAATATAACGTAATATGCAGAGTATCATTGAAAATACCTTATAGTATAACGTAATATGCAGCGTATCATTGAAAATACCCTATAATATAATGTAATATGCAGTGTATCATTGAAAATACCTTATAATATAATGTAAAATTTGCAGTCTATCATTGAATATACCTTATAATATAACGTAATAGGCAGTGTATCATTGAAAATACCCTATAATATAATGTAATATGCACTGTATCATAGAAAATACCTATAATATAATGTAATATGCAGTGTATCATTGAAAATACCTTATAATATAATGTAATATTTGAAGTCAATCCTTGAAAATACCTTATAATATAACGTAATATGCAGTGTATCATTGAAAATATCATATAATATATTGTAATATGCAGTCTCTCATTGAAAATATCTTATAATATAATGTAATATGCAGTGTATCATTGAAAATACCTTATAATATAATGTAATATTTGCAGTCTATCATTGAAAATACCTCATAATATTACGTAATATGCAGTCAATCATTGAAAATACGTGATAATATAACGTAATATGCAGTGTATCATTGAAAATACCCTATAATATAATGTAATATGCAGTGTATCATTGAAAATACCTTATAATATAATGTAATATTTGCAGTCTATCATAGAAAATACCTTATAACATAACGTAATATGCAGTGTATCATTGAAAATGCCTTATAATATAACGTAATATGCAGTATATCATTGAAAATACCTTATAACGTAACGTAATAAGCAGTGTATCATTAGAAATACCTTATAATATAACGTAATATGCAGTGTATCATTGAAAATACCTTATAATATTACGTAATATGCAGTGTATCATTGAACATACAGTATAATATAATGTAATATGCAGTGTATCATTGAAAATACCTTATAATATAATGTAATATTTGCAGTCTATCATTGAAAATACCTTATAATATAACGTAATATGCAGTGTATCATTGAAAATGCCTTATAATATAACGTAATATGCAGTATATCATTGAAAATACCTTATAACGTAACGTAATAAGCAGTGTATCATTAGAAATACCTTATAATATAACGTAATATGCAGTGTATCATTGAAAATACCTTATAATATTACGTAATATGCAGTGTATCATTGAACATACAGTATAATATAATGTAATATGCAGTGTATCATTGAAAATACCTTATAATATAATGTAATATTTGCAGTCTATCATTGAAAATACCTTATAATATAACGTAATATGCAGTGTATCATTGAAAATGCCTTATAATATAACGTAATATTTGCAGTCTATCAATGAAAATACCTTATAATATTACGTAATATGCAGTGAATCATTGAAAATACGTGATAATATAACGTAATATGCAGTCTATCATTGAAAATGCCTTATAATATAACGTAATATGCAGTGTATCATTGAAAATACCCTATAATATAATGTAATATTTGCAGTCTATCATTGAAAATACCTTATAATATAACGTAATATGCAGTGTATCATTGAAAATGCCTTATAATATAACGTAATATGCAGTCTATCATTGATAATACCTCATAATATAACGTAATATGCAGAGTATCATTGAAAATACCTTATAATATAACGTGATATGCAGTATATCATTGAAAATACCTTATAATGTAACGTTATAAGCAGTGTATCATTGAAAATATCTTGTAATGTAACGTAATATGCAGAGTATCATTGAAAATGCCTTATAATATAACGTAATATGCAGTGTATCATTGAAAATACCCTATAATATAATGTAATATGCAGTGTATCATTGAAAATACCTTATAATATAATGTAATATGCAGTGTATCATTGAAAATACCTTATAATATAATGTAATATTTGCAGTCTATCATTGAAAATACCTCATAATATTACGTAATATGCAGTCAATCATTGAAAATACGTGATTATATAACGTAATATGCAGTGTATCATTGAAAATACCCTATAATATAATGTAATATGCAGTGTATCATTGAAAATACCTTATAATATAATGTAATATTTGCAGTCTATCATTGAAAATACCTTATAATATAACGTAATATGCAGTGTATCATTGAAAATGCCTTATAATATAACGTAATATGCAGTATATCATTAAAAATACCTTATAACGTAACGTAATAAGCAGTGTATCATCAGAAATACCTTATAATATAACGTAATATGCAGTGTATCATTGAAAATACCTTATAATATTACGTAATATGTAGTGTATCATTGAACATACAGTATAATATAATGTAATATGCAGTGTATCATTGAAAATACCTTATAATATAATGTAATATTTGCAGTCTATCATTGAAAATACCTTATAATATAACGTAATATGCAGTGTATCATTGAAAATGCCTTATAATATAACGTAATATGCAGTATATCATTGAAAATACCTTATAACGTAACGTAATAAGCAGTGTATCATTAGAAATACCTTATAATATAATGTAATATTTGCAGTCTATCATTGAAAATACCTTATAATATAACGTAATATGCAGTGTATCATTGAAAATGCCTTATAATATAACGTAATATGCAGTCTATCATTGATAATACCTCATAATATAACGTAATATGCAGAGTATCATTGAAAATACCTTATAATATAACGTGATATGCAGTATATCATTGAAAATACCTTATAATGTAACGTTATAAGCAGTGTATCATTGAAAATATCTTGTAATGTAACGTAATATGCAGAGTATCATTGAAAATGCCTTATAATATAACGTAATATGCAGTGTATCATTGAAAATGCCTTATAATATATAGTAATATGCAGTCTATCATTAATAATACGTGATAATATAACGTAACATGCAGTGTCTCATTGAAAATACCTTATAATATAACGTAATATGCAGTTTATCATTGAAAATACCTTATAATATAACGTGATATGCAGTCTATCATTGGAAATACCTTATAATATAACGTAATATGCAGTGTATCATTGAAAATATCTTGTAATGTAACGTAATATGCAGAGTATCATTGAAAATATCTTGTAATGTAACGTAATATACAGCGTATCATTGAAAATACCCTATAATATAATGTAATATGCAGTGTATCATTGAAAATACCTTATAATATAATGTAAAATTTGCAGTCTATCATTGAATATACCTTATAATATAACGTAATATGCAGTGTATCATTGAAAATACCCTTTAATATAATGTAATATGCACTGTATCATAGAAAATACCTATAATATAATGTAATATGCAGTGTATCATTGAAAATACCTTATAATATAATGTAATATTTGAAGTCAATCATTGAAAATACCTTATAATATAACGTAATATGCAGTGTATCATTGAAAATATCATATAATATATTGTAATATGCAGTCTCTCATTGAAAATATCTTATAATATAATGTAATATGCAGTGTATCATTGAAAATACCTTATAATATAATGTAATATTTGCAGTCTATCATTGAAAATACCTCATAATATTACGTAATATGCAGTCAATCATTGAAAATACGTGATAATATAACGTAATATGCAGTGTATCATTGAAAATACCCTATAATATAATGTAATATGCAGTGTATCATTGAAAATACCTTATAATATAATGTAATATTTGCAGTCTATCATTGAAAATACCTTATAATATAACGTAATATGCAGTGTATCATTGAAAATGCCTTATAATATAACGTAATATGCAGCATATCATTGAAAATACCTTATAACGTAACGTAATAAGCAGTGTATCATTGAAAATATCTTGTAATGTAACGTAATATGCAGTGTATCATTGAAAATACCTTATAATATAACGTGATATGCAGTCTATCATTAGAAATACCTTATAATATAACGTAATATGCAGTGTATCATTGAAAATACCTTATAATATTACGTAATATGCAGTGTATCATTGAACATACAGTATAATATAATGTAATATGCAGTGTATCAATGAAAATACCTTATAATATATTGTAATATTTGCAGTCTATCATTGAAAATACCTTATAATATAACGTAATATGCAGTGTATCATTGAAAATGCCTTATAATATAACGTAATATTTGCAGTCTATCATTGAAAATACCTTATAATATTACGTAATATGCAGTCAATCATTGAAAATACGTGATAATATAACGTAATATGCAGTCTATCATTGAAAATGCCTTATAATATAACGTAATATGCAGTGTATCATTGAAAATACCCTATAATATAATGTAATATGCAGTGTATCATTGAAAATACCTTATAATATAATGTAATATAGCAGTCTATCATTGAAAATACCTTATAATATAACGTAATATGCAGTGTATCATTGAAGATGCCTTATAATATAACGTAATATGCAGTATATCATTGAAAATACCTTATAACGTAACGTAATAATGTATCATTGAAAATATCTTGTAATGTAACGTAATATGCAGAGTAGCATTCAAAATACCTTATAATATAACGTAATATGCAGTGTATCATTGAAAATACCTCATAATATAACGTAATATGCACTGTATCATAGAAAATACCTTATAATGTAATGTAATATGCAGTCTATCATTGATAATACCTCATAATATAACGTAATATGCAGAGTATCATTGAAAATACCTTATAGTATAACGTAATATGCAGCGTATCATTGAAAATACCCTATAATATAATGTAATATGCAGTGTATCATTGAACATACAGTATAATATAATGTAATATGCAGTGTATCATGGAAAATACCTTATAATATAATGTAATATTTGCAGTCTATCATTGAAAATACCTTATAATATAACGTAATATGCAGTGTATCATTGAAAATGCCTTATAATATAACGTAATATTTGCAGTCTATCATTGAAAATACCTTATAATATTACGTAATATGCAGTCAATCATTGAAAATACGTGATAATATAACGTAATATGCAGTCTATCATTGAAAATGCCTTATAATATAACGTAATATGCAGTGTATCATTGAAAATACCCTATAATATAATGTAATATGCAGTGTATCATTGAAAATACATTATAATATAATGTAATATTTGCAGTCTATCATTGAAAATACCTTATAATATAACGTAATATGCAGTGTATCATTGAAAATGCCTTATAATATAACGTAATATGCAGTATATCATTGAAAATACCTTATAACGTAACGTAATAAGCAGTGTATCATTGAAAATATCTTGTAATGTAACGTAATATGCAGAGTAGCATTCAAAATACCTTATAATATAATGTAATATGCAGTGTATCATTGAAAATACCTTATAATATTACGTAATATGCAGTATATCATTGAAAATACCTTATAACGTAACGTAATAAGCAGTGTATCATTGAAAATATCTTGTAATGTAACGTAATATGCAGAGTAGCATTCAAAATACCTTATAATATAACGTAATATGCAGTGTATCATTGAAAATACCCTATAATATAATGTAATATGCAGTGTATCATTGAAAATACCTTATAATATAATGTAAAATTTGCAGTCTATCATTGAATATACCTTATAATATAACGTAATAGGCAGTGTATCATTGAAAATACCCTATAATATAATGTAATATGCACTGTATCATAGAAAATATCTATAATATAATGTAATATGCAGTGTCTCATTGAAAATACCTTATAATATAACGTAATATGCAGTGTATCATTGAAAATACCTTATAATATAACGTGATATGCAGTCTATCATTGGAAATACCTTATAATATAACGTAATATGCAGTGTATCATTGAAAATATCTTGTAATGTAAAGTAATATGCAGAGTATCATTGAAAATATCTTGTAATGTAACGTAATATGCAGCGTATCATTGAAAATACCCTATAATATAATGTAATATGCACTGTAACATAGAAAATACCTATAATATAATGTAATATGCAGTCTATCATTGAAAATACCTTATAATATAACGTAATATGCAGTGTATCATTGAAAATGCCTTATAATATAACGTAATATGCAGTATATCATTGAAAATACCTTATAACGTAACGTAATAAGCAGTGTATCATTGAAAATATCTTGTAATGTAACGTAATATGCAGTGTATCATTGAAAATATCTTGTAATGTAACGTAATATGCAGTGTATCATTGAAAATACCTTATAATATAACGTGATATGCAGTCTATCATTAGAAATACCTTATAATATAACGTAATATGCAGTGTATCATTGAAAATACCTTATAATATTACGTAATATGCAGTGTATCATTGAACATACAGTATAATATAATGTAATATGCAGTGTATCATTGAAAATACCTTATAATATAATGTAATATTTGCAGTCTATCATTGAAAATACCTTATAATATAACGTAATATGCAGTGTATCATTGAAAATGCCTTATAATATAACGTAATATTTGCAGTATATCATTGAAAATACCTTATAACGTAACGTAATAAGCTGTTTATCATTGAAAATATCTTGTAATGTAACGTAATATGCAGAGTAGCATTCAAAATACCTTATAATATAACGTAATATGCAGTGTATCATTGAAAATTCCTCATAATATAACGTAATATGCACTGTATCATAGAAAATGATATGCAGTATATCATTGAAAATACCTTATAATGTAACGTTATAAGCAGTGTATCATTGAAAATATCTTGTAATGTAACGTAATATGCAGAGTATCATTGAAAATGCCTTATAATATAACGTGATATGCAGTATATCATTGAAAATAACTTATAATGTAACGTTATAAGCAGTGTATCATTGAAAATATCTTGTAATGTAACGTAATATGCAGAGTATCATTGAAGATGCCTTATAATATAACGTAATATGCAGTGTATCATTGAAAATACCTTATAGTATAACGTAATATGCAGTGTATCATTGAAAATACCCTATAATATAATGTAATATGCAGTGTATCATTAGAAATACCTTATAATATAACGTAATATGCAGTGTATCATTGAAAATACCTTATAATATTACGTAATATGCAGTGTATCATTGAACATACAGTATAATATAATGTAATATGCAGTGTATCATTGAAAATACCTTATAATATAATGTAATATTTGCAGTCTATCATTGAAAATACCTTATAATATAACGTAATATGCAGTGTATCATTGAAAATACCTTCTAATATATCGTAGTTTATAATTGAAAATACCTTATAATATAACGTAATATGCTGTGTATCATTGAAAATACCTTATAATATAGCGTAATATCCTGTGTATCATTGAAATACCTTATAATATAACGTAATATGCAGTGTATCATTGAAAATACCTTATAATATAACGTAATATGCAGTGTATCATTGAAAATAACTTACGATATAACGTAATATGCAGTGTATCATTGAAAATACCTTACGATATAACGTAATATGCAGTGTATCATTGAAAATACCTTATATCATATCGTAATATGCAGTGTATCATTGAAAATACAGTATAATATAACGTAATATGCTGTGTATCATTGAAAATACCTTCTAATATATCGTAGTTTATCATTGAAAATACCTTATAATATAACGTAATATGCAGTGTATCATTGAAAATACCTTATAATATAACGTAATATACAGTGTATCATTGAAAATACCTTATAACATATCGTAATATGCAGTGTATCATTGCAAATACCTTATAATATAACGTAATATGCAGTGTATCATTGAAAATACCTTATAACATATCGTAATTTGTAGTGTATCTTTGAAAATACCTTATAATATAACGTAATATGCAGTGTATCATTGAAAATACCTTATAATATAACGTAATATGCAGTGTATCATAGAAAATACCATGTAATATAACGTAATATACAGTGTATCATTGAAAATACCTTATAATATAACGTAATATGCAGTGTATCAGTGAAAATACCTTCTAATATATCGTAGTTTATCATTGAAAATACCTTATAATATAACGTAATATGCAGTGTATCATTGAAAATACCTTATAATATAACGTAATATGCAGTGTACCATTGAAAATACCTTATAACATATCGTAATTTGTAGTGTATCTTTGAAAATACCTTATAATATAGCATAATATCCAGTGTATCATTGAAAATACCTTATAATATAACGTAATATGCAGTGTATCATTGAAAATACCTTACGATATAACGTAATATGCAGTGTATCATTGAAAATACCTTATATCATATCGTAATATACAGTGTATCATTGAAAATACCTTATAATATAACGTAATATGCAGTGTATCATTGAAAATACCTTCTAATATATCGTAGTTTATCATTGAAAATACCTTATAATATAACGTAATATGCAGTGTATCATTGAAAATACCTTCTAATATATCGTAGTTTATCATTGAAAATACCTTATAATATAACGTAATATGCAGTGTATCATTGAAAATACCTTCTAATATATCGTAGTTTATCATTGAAAATACCTTATAATATAACGTAATATGCAGTGTATCATTGAAAATACCTTCTAATATATCGTAGTTTATCATTGAAAATACCTTATAATATAACGTAATATGCAGTGTATCATTGAAAATACCTTATATCATATCGTAATATACAGTGTATCATTGAAAATACCTTATAATATAACGTAATATGCAGTGTATCATTGAAAATACCTTCTAATATATCGTAGTTTATCATTGAAAATACCTTATAATATAACGTAATATGCAGTGTATCATTGAAAATACCTTCTAATATATCGTAGTTTATCATTGAAAATACCTTATAATATAACGTAATATACAGTGTATCATTGAAAATACCTTATAATATAACGTAATATGCAGTGTATCATTGAATATACCTTATAATATAACGTAATATGCAGTGTATCATTGAAAATACCTTATAATATAACGTAATATGCAGTGTATCATTGAAAATACCTTATAATATAACGTAATATGCAGTGTATCATTGAAAATACCTTATAATATAACGTAACATGCAGTGTATCATTGAAAATACCTTATAATATAACGTAATATGTAGTGTATCATTGAAAATACCTTATAATATAACGTAATATGCAGTGTATCATAGAAAATACCATGTAATATAACGTAATATACAGTGTATCGTTGAAAATACCTTATAATATAACGTAATATGCAGTGTATCATTGAAAATACCTTATAATATAACGTAATATGCAGTGTATCATTGAAAATACCTTATAATATAACGTAACATGCAGTGTATCATTGAAAATACCTTATAATATAACGTAATATGTAGTGTATCATTGAAAATACCTTATAATATAGCGTAATATGCAGTGTATCATTGAAAATACCTTCTAATATAGCGTAATATGCAGTGTATCATTGAAAATACCTTATAATATAACGTAATATGCAGTGTATCATTGAAAATACCTTATAATATAACGTAATATGCAGTGTATCATTGAAAATACCTTATAATATAACGTAATATGCAGTGTATCATTGAAAATACCTTATAATATAACGCAATATGCAGTGTATCATAGAAAATACCATGTAATATAACGTAATATACAGTGTATCATTGAAAATACCTTATAATATAACGTAATATGCAGTGTATCAGTGAAAATACCTTGTAATATATCGTAGTTTATCATTGAAAATACCTTATAATATAACGTAATATGCAGTGTATCATTGAAAATACCTTATAATATAACGTAATATGCAGTGTACCATTGAAAATACCTTATAACATATCGTAATTTGTAGTGTACCTTTGAAAATACCATGTAATATAACGTAATATACAGTGTATCATTGAAAATACCTTATAATATAACGTAATATGCAGTGTATCAGTGAAAATACCTTCTAATATATCGTAGTTTATCATTGAAAATACCTTATAATATAACGTAATATGCAGTGTATCATTGAAAATACCTTATAATATAACGTAATATGCAGTGTACCATTGAAAATACCTTATAACATATCGTAATTTGTAGTGTATCTTTGAAAATACCTTATAATATAGCATAATATCCAGTGTATCATTGAAAATACCTTATAATATAACGTAATATGCAGTGTATCATTGAAAATACCTTACGATATAACGTAATATGCAGTGTATCATTGAAAATACCTTATATCATATCGTAATATACAGTGTATCATTGAAAATACCTTATAATATAACGTAATATGCAGTGTATCATTGAAAATACCTTCTAATATATCGTAGTTTATCATTGAAAATACCTTATAATATAACGTAATATGCAGTGTATCATTGAAAATACCTTCTAATATATCGTAGTTTATCATTGAAAATACCTTATAATATAACGTAATATGCAGTGTATCATTGAAAATACCTTCGAATATATCGTAGTTTATCATTGAAAATACCTTATAATATAACGTAATATGCAGTGTATCATTGAAAATACCTTATATCATATCGTAATATACAGTGTATCATTGAAAATACCTTATAATATAACGTAATATGCAGTGTATCATTGAAAATACCTTCTAATATATCGTAGTTTATCATTGAAAATACCTTATAATATAACGTAATATGCAGTGTATCATTGAAAATACCTTCTAATATATCGTAGTTTATCATTGAAAATACCTTATAATATAACGTAATATACAGTGTATCATTGAAAATACCTTATAATATAACGTAATATGCAGTGTATCATTGAATATACCTTATAATATATCGTAATATGCAGTGTATCATTGAAAATACCTTATAATATAACGTAATATGCAGTGTATCATTGAAAATACCTTATAATATAACGTAATATGCAGTGTATCATTGAAAATACCTTATAATATAACGTAACATGCAGTGTATCATTGAAAATACCTTATAATATAACGTAATATGTAGTGTATCATTGAAAATACCTTATAATATAACGTAATATGCAGTGTATCATAGAAAATACCATGTAATATAACGTAATATACAGTGTATCGTTGAAAATACCTTATAATATAACGTAATATGCAGTGTATCATTGAAAATACCTTATAATATAACGTAATATGCAGTGTATCATTGAAAATACCTTATAATATAACGTAACATGCAGTGTATCATTGAAAATACCATGTAATATAACGTAATATACAGTGTATCATTGAAAATACCTTATAATATAACGAAATATGCAGTGTATCATTGAAAATACCTTATAATATAACGTAATATGCAGTGTATCATTGAATATACCTTATAATATAACGTAATATGCAGTGTATCATTGAAAATACCTTATAATATAACGTAATATGCAGTGTATCATTGAAAATACCTTATAATATAACGTAATATGCAGTGTATCATTGAAAATACCTTATAACATATCGTAATATGCAGTGTATCATTGAAAATACCTGGTAATATAACGTAATATGCAGTGTATCATTGAAAATACCTTATAATATAACGTAATATGCAGTGTATCATTGAAAATACCTTATAATATAACTTAATATGCAGTGTATCATTGAAAATACCTTACGATATAACGTAATATGCAGTGTATCATTGAAAATACCTTATATCATATCGTAATATGCAGTGTATCATAGAAAATACCTAATAATATAACGTAATATGCAGTGTATCATTGAAAATACCTTATAATATAACGTAATATGCAGTGTATCATTGAAAATACCTTATATCATATCGTAATATGCAGTGTATCATTGAAAATACCTTATAATATAACGTAATATGCAGTGTATCATAGAAAATACCATGTAATATAACGTAATATACAGTGTATCATTGAAAATACCTTATAATATAACGTAATATGCAGTGTATCATTGAAAATACCTTCTAATATATCGTAGTTTATAATTGAAAATACCTTATAATATAACGTAATATGCAGTGTATCATTGAAAATACCTTATAATATAGCGTAATATCCTGTGTATCATTGAAATACCTTATAATATAACGTAATATGCAGTGTATCATTGAAAATACCTTATAATATAACGTAATATGCAGTGTATCATTGAAAATAACTTACGATATAACGTAATATGCAGTGTATCATTGAAAATACCTTACGATATAACGTAATATGCAGTGTATCATTGAAAATACCTTATATCATATCGTAATATGCAGTGTATCATTGAAAATACAGTATAATATAACGTAATATGCAGTGTATCATTGAAAATACCTTCTAATATATCGTAGTTTATCATTGAAAATACCTTATAATATAACGTAATATGCAGTGTATCATTGAAAATACCTTATAATATAACGTAATATACAGTGTATCATTGAAAATACCTTATAACATATCGTAATATGCAGTGTATCATTGCAAATACCTTATAATATAACGTAATATGCAGTGTATCATTGAAAATACCTTATAACATATCGTAATTTGTAGTGTATCTTTGAAAATACCTTATAATATAACGTAATATGCAGTGTATCATTGAAAATACCTTATAATATAACGTAATATGCAGTGTATCATAGAAAATACCATGTAATATAACGTAATATACAGTGTATCATTGAAAATACCTTATAATATAACGTAATATGCAGTGTATCATTGAAAATACCTTATAATATAACTTAATATGCAGTGTATCATTGAAAATACCTTACGATATAACGTAATATGCAGTGTATCATTGAAAAAAACCTTATATCATATCGTAATATGCAGTGTATCATAGAAAATACCTAATAATATAACGTAATATGCAGTGTATCATTGAAAATACCTTATAATATAACGTAATATGCAGTGTATCATTGAAAATACCTTATATCATATCGTAATATGCAGTGTATCATTGAAAATACCTTATAATATAACGTAATATGCAGTGTATCATAGAAAATACCATGTAATATAACGTAATATACAGTGTATCATTGAAAATACCTTATAATATAACGTAATATGCAGTGTATCATTGAAAATACCTTATAATATAACGTAATATGCAGTGTATCATTGAAAATAACTTACGATATAACGTAATATGCAGTGTATCATTGAAAATACCTTACGATATAACGTAATATGCAGTGTATCATTGAAAATACCTTATATCATATCGTAATATGCAGTGTATCATTGAAAATACAGTATAATATAACGTAATATGCTGTGTATCATTGAAAATACCTTCTAATATATCGTAGTTTATCATTGAAAATACCTTATAATATAACGTAATATGCAGTGTATCATTGAAAATACCTTATAATATAACGTAATATACAGTGTATCATTGAAAATACCTTATAACATATCGTAATATGCAGTGTATCATTGCAAATACCTTATAATATAACGTAATATGCAGTGTATCATTGAAAATACCTTATAACATATCGTAATTTGTAGTGTATCTTTGAAAATACCTTATAATATAACGTAATATGCAGTGTATCATTGAAAATACCTTATAATATAACGTAATATGCAGTGTATCATAGAAAATACCATGTAATATAACGTAATATACAGTGTATCATTGAAAATACCTTATAATATAACGTAATATGCAGTGTATCAGTGAAAATACCTTCTAATATATCGTAGTTTATCATTGAAAATACCTTATAATATAACGTAATATGCAGTGTATCATTGAAAATACCTTATAATATAACGTAATATGCAGTGTACCATTGAAAATACCTTATAACATATCGTAATTTGTAGTGTATCTTTGAAAATACCTTATAATATAGCATAATATCCAGTGTATCATTGAAAATACCTTATAATATAACGTAATATGCAGTGTATCATTGAAAATACCTTACGATATAACGTAATATGCAGTGTATCATTGAAAATACCTTATATCATATCGTAATATACAGTGTATCATTGAAAATACCTTATAATATAACGTAATATGCAGTGTATCATTGAAAATACCTTCTAATATATCGTAGTTTATCATTGAAAATACCTTATAATATAACGTAATATGCAGTGTATCATTGAAAATACCTTCTAATATATCGTAGTTTATCATTGAAAATACCTTATAATATAACGTAATATGCAGTGTATCATTGAAAATACCTTCTAATATATCGTAGTTTATCATTGAAAATACCTTATAATATAACGTAATATGCAGTGTATCATTGAAAATACCTTATAATATAACGTAATATGCAGTGTATCATTGAAAATACCTTATATCATATCGTAATATACAGTGTATCATTGAAAATACCTTATAATATAACGTAATATGCAGTGTATCATTGAAAATACCTTCTAATATATCGTAGTTTATCATTGAAAATACCTTATAATATAACGTAATATGCAGTGTATCATTGAAAATACCTTCTAATATATCGTAGTTTATCATTGAAAATACCTTATAATATAACGTAATATACAGTGTATCATTGAAAATACCTTATAATATAACGTAATATGCAGTGTATCATTGAAAATACCTTATAATATAACGTAATATGCAGTGTATCATTGAAAATACCTTATAATATAACGTAACATGCAGTGTATCATTGAAAATACCTTATAATATAACGTAATATGTAGTGTATCATTGAAAATACCTTATAATATAACGTAATATGCAGTGTATCATAGAAAATACCATGTAATATAACGTAATATACAGTGTATCGTTGAAAATACCTTATAATATAACGTAATATGCAGTGTATCATTGAAAATACCTTATAATATAACGTAATATGCAGTGTATCATTGAAAATACCTTATAATATAACGTAACATGCAGTGTATCATTGAAAATACCTTATAATATAACGTAATATGTAGTGTATCATTGAAAATACCTTATAATATAGCGTAATATGCAGTGTATCATTGAAAATACCTTCTAATATAGCGTAATATGCAGTGTATCATTGAAAATACCTTATAATATAACGTAATATGCAGTGTATCATTGAAAATACCTTATAATATAACGTAATATGCAGTGTATCATTGAAAATACCTTATAATATAACGTAATATGCAGTGTATCATTGAAAATACCTTATAATATAACGTAATATGCAGTGTATCATAGAAAATACCATGTAATATAACGTAATATACAGTGTATCATTGAAAATACCTTATAATATAACGTAATATGCAGTGTATCAGTGAAAATACCTTGTAATATATCGTAGTTTATCATTGAAAATACCTTATAATATAACGTAATATGCAGTGTATCATTGAAAATACCTTATAATATAACGTAATATGCAGTGTACCATTGAAAATACCTTATAACATATCGTAATTTGTAGTGTACCTTTGAAAATACCTTATAATATAGCGTAATATCCAGTGTATCATTGAAAATACCTTATAATATAACGTAATATGCAGTGTATCATTGAAAATACCTTCTAATATATCGTAGTTTATCATTGAAAATACCTTATAATATAACGTAATATGCAGTGTATCATTGAAAATACCTTCTAATATATCGTAGTTTATCATTGAAAATACCTTATAATATAACGTAATATGCAGTGTATCATTGAAAATACCTTCTAATATATCGTAGTTTATCATTGAAAATACCTTATAATATAACGTAATATGCAGTGTATCATTGAAAATACCTTATATCATATCGTAATATACAGTGTATCATTGAAAATACCTTATAATATAACGTAATATGCAGTGTATCATTGAAAATACCTTCTAATATATCGTAGTTTATCATTGAAAATACCTTATAATATAACGTAATATGCAGTGTATCATTGAAAATACCTTCTAATATATCGTAGTTTATCATTGAAAATACCTTATAATATAACGTAATATGCAGTGTATCATTGAAAATACCTTATAATATAACGTAATATGCAGTGTATCATAGAAAATACCATGTAATATAACGTAATATACAGTGTATCATTGAAAATACCTTACGATATAACGTAATATGCAGTGTATCATTGAAAATACCTTACGATATAACGTAATATGCAGTGTATCATTGAAAATACCTTATATCATATCGTAATATACAGTGTATCATTGAAAATACCTTATAATATAACGTAATATGCAGTGTATCATTGAAAATACCTTCTAATATATCGTAGTTTATCCTTGAAAATACCTTATAATATAACGTAATATGCAGTGTATCATTGAAAATACCTTCTAATATATCGTAGTTTAGCATTGAAAATACCTTATAATATAACGTAATATGCAGTGTATCATTGAAAATACCTTCTAATATATCGTAGTTTATCATTGAAAATACCTTATAATATAACGTAATATGCAGTGTATCATTGAAAATACCTTCTAATATATCGTAGTTTATCATTGAAAATACCTTATAATATAACGTAATATGCAGTGTATCATTGAAAATACCTTATATCATATCGTAATATACAGTGTATCATTGAAAATACCTTATAATATAACGTAATATGCAGTGTATCATTGAAAATACCTTCTAATATATCGTAGTTTATCATTGAAAATACCTTATAATATAACGTAATATGCAGTGTATCATTGAAAATACCTTCTAATATATCGTAGTTTATCATTGAAAATACCTTATAATATAACGTAATATACAGTGTATCATTGAAAATACCTTATAACATATCGTAATATGCAGTGTATCATTGAAAATACCTTATAATATAACGTAATATGCAGTGTATCATTGAAAATACCTTATAATATAACGTAATATGCAGTCTATCATAGAAAATACAATGTAATATAACGTAATATACAGTGTATCATTGAAAATACCTTATAATATAACGTAATATGCAGTGTATCAATGAAAATACCTTCTAATATATCGTAGTTTATCATTGAAAATACCTTATAATATAACGTAATATGCAGTATATCATAGAAAATACCATGTAATATACAGTGTATCATTGAAAATACCTTATAATATAACGTAATATGCAGTGTATCATTGAAAATACCTTATAATATAACGTAATATGCAGTGTATCATTGAATATACCTTATAATATAACGTAATATGCAGTGTATCATTGAAAATACCTTATAATATAACGTAATATGCAGTGTATCATTGAAAATACCTTATAATATAACGTAACATGCAGTGTATCATTGAAAATACCTTATAATATAACGTAATATTTAGTGTATCATTGAAAATACCTTATAATATAGCGTAATATGCAGTGTATCATTGAAAATACCTTCTAATATAGCGTAATATGCAGTGTATCATTGAAAATACCTTATAATATAACGTAATATGCAGTGTATCATTGAAAATACCTTATAATATAACGTAATATGCAGTGTATCATTGAAAATACCTTATAATATAACGTAATATGCAGTGTATCATTGAAAATACCTTATAATATAACGTAATATGCAGTGTACCATTGAAAATACCTTATAACATATCGTAATTTGTAGTGTATCTTTGAAAATACCTTATAATATAGCGTAATATCCAGTGTATCATTGAAAATACCTTATAATATAACGTAATATGCAGTGTATCATTGAAAATACCTTACGATATAACGTAATATGCAGTGTATCATTGAAAATACCTTATATCATATCGTAATATACAGTTGTATCATTGAAAATACCTTATAATATAACGTAATATGCAGTGTATCATTGAAAATACCTTCTAATATATCGTAGTTTATCATTGAAAATACCTTATAATATAACGTAATATGCAGTGTATCATTGAAAATACCTTCTAATATATCGTAGTTTATCATTGAAAATACCTTATAATATAACGTAATATGCAGTGTATCATTGAAAATACCTTCTAATATATCGTAGTTTATCATTGAAAATACCTTATAATATAACGTAATATGCAGTGTATCATTGAAAATACCTTCTAATATATCGTAGTTTATCATTGAAAATACCTTATAATATAACGTAATATGCAGTGTATCATTGAAAATACCTTATATCATATCGTAATATACAGTGTATCATTGAAAATACCTTATAATATAACGTAATATGCAGTGTATCATTGAAAATACCTTCTAATATATCGTAGTTTATCATTGAAAATACCTTATAATATAACGTAATATGCAGTGTATCATTGAAAATACCTTCTAATATATCGTAGTTTATCATTGAAAATACCTTATAATATAACGTAATATGCAGTGTATCATTGAAAATACCTTATAATATAACGTAATATGCAGTGTATCATAGAAAATACCATGTAATATAACGTAATATACAGTGTATCATTGAAAATACCATGTAATATAACGTAATATGCAGTGTATCATTGAAAATACCTTATAATATAACGTAATATGCAGTGTATCATTGAAAATACCTTCTAATATATCGTAGTTTATCATTGAAAATACCTTATAATATAACGTAATATGCAGTGTATCATTGAAAATACCTTATAATATAACGTAATATGCAGTGTATCATAGAAAATACCATGTAATATAACGTAATATACAGTGTATCATTGAAAATACCTTATAATATAACGTAATATGCAGTGTATCAGTGAAAATACCTTCTAATATATCGTAGTTTATCATTGAAAATACCTTATAATATAACGTAATATGCAGTGTATCATTGAAAATACCTTATAATATAACGTAATATGCAGTGTATCATTGAAAATACCTTATAATATAACGTAATATGCAGTGTATCAGTGAAAATACCTTCTAATATATCGTAGTTTATCATTGAAAATACCTTATAATATAACGTAATATGCAGTGTATCATTGAAAATACCTGGTAATATAACGTAATATGCAGTGTATCATTGAAAATACCTTATAATATAACGTAATATGCAGTGTATCATAGAAAATACCTTATATCATATCGTAATATGCAGTGTATCATAGAAAATACCTAATAATATAACGTAATATGCAGTGTATCATTGAAAATACCTTATAATATAACGTAATATGCAGTGTATCATTGAAAATACCTTATATCATATCGTAATATGCAGTGTATCATTGAAAATACCTTATAATATAACGTAATATGCAGTGTATCATAGAAAATACCATGTAATATAACGTAATATGCAGTGTATCATTGAAAATACCTTATAATATAACGTAATATGCAGTGTATCATTGAAAATACCTTCTAATATATCGTAGTTTATCATTGAAAATACCTTATAATATAACGTAATATGCAGTGTATCATTGAAAATACCTTATAATATAACGTAATATGCAGTGTATCATAGAAAATACCATGTAATATAACGTAATATACAGTGTATCATTGAAAATACCTTATAATATAACGTAATATGCAGTGTATCAGTGAAAATACCTTCTAATATATCGTAGTTTATAATTGAAAATACCTTATAATATAACGTAATATACAGTGTATCATTGAAAATACCTTATAACATATCGTAATATGCAGTGTATCATTGCAAATACCATATAATATAACGTAATATGCAGTGTATCATAGAAAATACCATGTAATATAACGTAATATACAGTGTATCATTGAAAATACCTTATAATATAACGTAATATGCAGTGTATCAGTGAAAATACCTTCTAATATATCGTAGTTTATCATTGAAAATACCTTATAATATAGCGTAATATCCAGTGTATCATTGAAAATACCTTATAATATAACGTAATATGCAGTGTATCATTGAAAATACCTTACGATATAACGTAATATGCAGTGTATCATTGAAAATACCTTATATCATATCGTAATATACAGTGTATCATTGAAAATACCTTATAATATAACGTAATATGCAGTGTATCATTGAAAATACCTTCTAATATATCGTAGTTTATCATTGAAAATACCTTATAATATAACGTAATATGCAGTGTATCATTGAAAATACCTTCTAATATATCGTAGTTTAGCATTGAAAATACCTTATAATATAACGTAATATGCAGTGTATCATTGAAAATACCTTCTAATATATCGTAGTTTATCATTGAAAATACCTTATAATATAACGTAATATGCAGTGTATCATTGAAAATACCTTCTAATATATCGTAGTTTATCATTGAAAATACCTTATAATATAACGTAATATGCAGTGTATCATTGAAAATACCTTATATCATATCGTAATATACAGTGTATCATTGAAAATACCTTATAATATAACGTAATATGCAGTGTATCATTGAAAATACCTTCTAATATATCGTAGTTTATCATTGAAAATACCTTATAATATAACGTAATATGCAGTGTATCATTGAAAATACCTTCTAATATATCGTAGTTTATCATTGAAAATACCTTATAATATAACGTAATATGCAGTGTATCATTGAAAATACCTTATAATATAACGTAATATGCAGTGTATCATAGAAAATACCATGTAATATAACGTAATATACAGTGTATCATTGAAAATACCTTATAATATAACGTAATATGCAGTGTATCAGTGAAAATACCTTCTAATATATCGTAGTTTATCATTGAAAATACCTTATAATATAACGTAATATGCAGTGTATCATTGAAAATACCTTATAATATAACGTAATATGCAGTGTATCATTGAATATACCTTATAATATAACGTAATATGCAGTGTATCAGTGAAAATACCTTCTAATATATCGTAGTTTATCATTGAAAATACCTTATAATATAACGTAATATGCAGTGTATCATTGAAAATACCTGGTAATATAACGTAATATGCAGTGTATCATTGAAAATACCTTATAATATAACGTAATATGCAGTGTATCATTGAAAATACCTTATATCATATCGTAATATGCAGTGTATCATAGAAAATACCTAATAATATAACGTAATATGCAGTGTATCATTGAAAATACCTTATAATATAACGTAATATGCAGTGTATCATTGAAAATACCTTATATCATATCGTAATATGCAGTGTATCATTGAAAATACCTTATAATATAACGTAATATGCAGTGTATCATAGAAAATACCATGTAATATAACGTAATATACAGTGTATCATTGAAAATACCTTATAATATAACGTAATATGCAGTGTATCATTGAAAATACCTTCTAATATATCGTAGTTTATAATTGAAAATACCTTATAATATAACGTAATATGCAGTGTATCATTGAAAATACCTTATAATATAGCGTAATATCCTGTGTATCATTGAAATACCTTATAATATAACGTAATATGCAGTGTATCATTGAAAATACCTTATAATATAACGTAATATGCAGTGTATCATTGAAAATAACTTACGATATAACGTAATATGCAGTGTATCATTGAAAATACCTTACGATATAACGTAATATGCAGTGTATCATTGAAAATACCTTATATCATATCGTAATATGCAGTGTATCATTGAAAATACCTTATAATATAACGTAATATGCAGTGTATCATTGAAAATACCTTCTAATATATCGTAGTTTATCATTGAAAATACCTTATAATATAACGTAATATGCAGTGTATCATTGAAAATACCTTATAATATAACGTAATATGCAGTGTATCATAGAAAATACCATGTAATATAACGTAATATACAGTGTATCATTGAAAATACCTTATAATATAACGTAATATGCAGTGTATCATTGCAAATACCATATAATATAACGTAATATGCAGTGTATCATAGAAAATACCATGTAATATAACGTAATATACAGTGTATCATTGAAAATACCTTATAATATAACGTAATATGCAGTGTATCATTGAAAATACCTTATATCATATCGTAATATACAGTGTATCATTGAAAATACCTTATAATATAACGTAATATGCAGTGTATCATTGAAAATACCTTCTAATATATCGTAGTTTATCATTGAAAATACCTTATAATATAACGTAATATGCAGTGTATCATTGAAAATACCTTCTAATATATCGTAGTTTATCATTGAAAATACCTTATAATATAACGTAATATGCAGTGTATCATTGAAAATACCTTATAATATAACGTAATATGCAGTGTATCATAGAAAATACCATGTAATATAACGTAATATACAGTGTATCATTGAAAATACCTTATAATATAACGTAATATGCAGTGTATCAGTGAAAATACCTTCTAATATATCGTAGTTTATCATTGAAAATACCTTATAATATAACGTAATATGCAGTGTATCATTGAAAATACCTTATAATATAACGTAATATGCAGTGTATCATTGAAAATACCTTATAATATAACGTAATATGCAGTGTATCAGTGAAAATACCTTCTAATATATCGTAGTTTATCATTGAAAATACCTTATAATATAACGTAATATGCAGTGTATCATTGAAAATACCTGGTAATATAACGTAATATGCAGTGTATCATTGAAAATACCTTATAATATAACGTAATATGCAGTGTATCATAGAAAATACCTTATATCATATCGTAATATGCAGTGTATCATAGAAAATACCTAATAATATAACGTAATATGCAGTGTATCATTGAAAATACCTTATAATATAACGTAATATGCAGTGTATCATTGAAAATACCTTATATCATATCGTAATATGCAGTGTATCATTGAAAATACCTTATAATATAACGTAATATGCAGTGTATCATAGAAAATACCATGTAATATAACGTAATATGCAGTGTATCATTGAAAATACCTTATAATATAACGTAATATGCAGTGTATCATTGAAAATACCTTCTAATATATCGTAGTTTATCATTGAAAATACCTTATAATATAACGTAATATGCAGTGTATCATTGAAAATACCTTATAATATAACGTAATATGCAGTGTATCAATGAAAATACCTTCTAATATATCGTAGTTTATCATTGAAAATACCTTCTAATATATCGTAGTTTATAATTGAAAATACCTTATAATATAACGTAATATACAGTGTATCATTGAAAATACCTTATAACATATCGTAATATGCAGTGTATCATTGCAAATACCATATAATATAACGTAATATGCAGTGTATCATAGAAAATACCATGTAATATAACGTAATATACAGTGTATCATTGAAAATACCTTATAATATAACGTAATATGCAGTGTATCAGTGAAAATACCTTCTAATATATCGTAGTTTATCATTGAAAATACCTTATAATATAACGTAATATGCAGTGTATCATTGAAAATACCTTATAATATAACGTAATATGCAGTGTACCATTGAAAATACCTTATAACATATCGTAATTTGTAGTGTATCTTTGAAAATACCTTATAATATAGCGTAATATCCAGTGTATCATTGAAAATACCTTATAATATAACGTAATATGCAGTGTATCATTGAAAATACCTTACGATATAACGTAATATGCAGTGTATCATTGAAAATACCTTATATCATATCGTAATATACAGTGTATCATTGAAAATACCTTATAATATAACGTAATATGCAGTGTATCATTGAAAATACCTTCTAATATATCGTAGTTTATCATTGAAAATACCTTATAATATAACGTAATATGCAGTGTATCATTGAAAATACCTTCTAATATATCGTAGTTTAGCATTGAAAATACCTTATAATATAACGTAATATGCAGTGTATCATTGAAAATACCTTCTAATATATCGTAGTTTATCATTGAAAATACCTTATAATATAACGTAATATGCAGTGTATCATTGAAAATACCTTCTAATATATCGTAGTTTATCATTGAAAATACCTTATAATATAACGTAATATGCAGTGTATCATTGAAAATACCTTATAACATATCCTAATATACAGTGTATCATTGAAAATACCTTATAATATAACGTAATATGCAGTGTATCATTGAAAATACCTTCTAATATATCGTAGTTTATCATTGAAAATACCTTATAATATAACGTAATATGCAGTGTATCATTGAAAATACCTTCTAATATATCGTAGTTTATCATTGAAAATACCTTATAATATAACGTAATATGCAGTGTATCATTGAAAATACCTTATAATATAACGTAATATGCAGTGTATCATAGAAAATACCATGTAATATAACGTAATATACAGTGTATCATTGAAAATACCTTATAATATAACGTAATATGCAGTGTATCATTGAAAATACCTTCTAATATATCGTAGTTTATCATTGAAAATACCTTATAATATAACGTAATATGCAGTGTATCATTGAAAATACCTTATAATATAACGTAATATGCAGTGTATCATTGAATATACCTTATAATATAACGTAATATGCAGTGTAGCATTGAAAATACCCTATAATATATCGTAGTTTATCATTGAAAATACCTTATAATATAACGTAATATGCAGTGTATCATTGAAAATACCTGGTAATATAACGTAATATGCAGTGTATCATTGAAAATACCTTATAATATAACGTAATATGCAGTGTATCATAGAAAATACCTTATATCATATCGTAATATGCAGTGTATCATAGAAAATACCTAATAATATAACGTAATATGCAGTGTATCATTGAAAATACCTTATAATATAACGTAATATGCAGTGTATCATTGAAAATACCTTATATCATATCGTAATATGCAGTGTATCATTGAAAATACCTTATAATATAACGTAATATGCAGTGTATCATAGAAAATACCATGTAATATAACGTAATATACAGTGTATCATTGAAAATACCTTATAATATAACGTAATATGCAGTGTATCATTGAAAATACCTTCTAATATATCGTAGTTTATAATTGAAAATACCTTATAATATAACGTAATATGCAGTGTATCATTGAAAATACCTTATAATATAGCGTAATATCCTGTGTATCATTGAAATACCTTATAATATAACGTAATATGCAGTGTATCATTGAAAATACCTTATAATATAACGTAATATGCAGTGTATCATTGAAAATAACTTACGATATAACGTAATATGCAGTGTATCATTGAAAATACCTTACGATATAACGTAATATGCAGTGTATCATTGAAAATACCTTATATCATATCGTAATATGCAGTGTATCATTGAAAATACCTTATAATATAACGTAATATGCAGTGTATCATTGAAAATACCTTCTAATATATCGTAGTTTATCATTGAAAATACCTTATAATATAACGTAATATGCAGTGTATCATTGAAAATACCTTATAATATAACGTAATATGCAGTGTATCATAGAAAATACCATGTAATATAACGTAATATACAGTGTATCATTGAAAATACCTTATAATATAACGTAATATGCAGTGTATCATTGCAAATACCATATAATATAACGTAATATGCAGTGTATCATAGAAAATACCATGTAATATAACGTAATATACAGTGTATCATTGAAAATACCTTATAATATAACGTAATATGCAGTGTATCAGTGAAAATACCTTCTAATATATCGTAGTTTATAATTGAAAATACCTTATAATATAACGTAATATACAGTGTATCATTGAAAATACCTTATAACATATCGTAATATGCAGTGTATCATTGCAAATACCATATAATATAACGTAATATGCAGTGTATCATAGAAAATACCATGTAATATAACGTAATATACAGTGTATCATTGAAAATACCTTATAATATAACGTAATATGCAGTGTATCAGTGAAAATACCTTCTAATATATCGTAGTTTATCATTGAAAATACCTTATAATATAACGTAATATGCAGTGTATCATTGAAAATACCTTATAATATAACGTAATATGCAGTGTACCATTGAAAATACCTTATAACATATCGTAATTTGTAGTGTATCTTTGAAAATACCTTATAATATAGCGTAATATCCAGTGTATCATAGAAAATACCTTATAATATAACGTAATATGCAGTGTATCATTGAAAATACCTTACGATATAACGTAATATGCAGTGTATCATTGAAAATACCTTATATCATATCGTAATATACAGTGTATCATTGAAAATACCTTATAATATAACGTAATATGCAGTGTATCATTGAAAATACCTTCTAATATATCGTAGTTTATCATTGAAAATACCTTATAATATAACGTAATATGCAGTGTATCATTGAAAATACCTTCTAATATATCGTAGTTTAGCATTGGCAATACCTTATAATATAACGTAATATGCAGTGTATCATTGAAAATACCTTCTAATATATCGTAGTTTATCATTGAAAATACCTTATAATATAACGTAATATGCAGTGTATCATTGAAAATACCTTCTAATATATCGTAGTTTATCATTGAAAATACCTTATAATATAACGTAATATGCAGTGTATCATTGAAAATACCTTATATCATATCGTAATATACAGTGTATCATTGAAAATACCTTATAATATAACGTAATATGCAGTGTATCATTGAAAATACCTTCTAATATATCGTAGTTTATCATTGAAAATACCTTATAATATAACGTAATATGCAGTGTATCATTGAAAATACCTTCTAATATATCGTAGTTTATCATTGAAAATACCTTATAATATAACGTAATATACAGTGTATCATTGAAAATACCTTATAACATATCGTAATATGCAGTGTATCATTGAAAATACCTTATAATATAACGTAATATGCAGTGTATCATTGAAAATACCTTATAATATAACGTAATATGCAGTCTATCATAGAAAATACCATATAATATAACGTAATATACAGTGTATCATTGAAAATACCTTATAATATAACGTAATATGCAGTGTATCAATGAAAATACCTTCTAATATATCGTAGTTTATCATTGAAAATACCTTATAATATAACGTAATATGCAGTATATCATAGAAAATACCATGTAATATAACGTAATATACAGTGTATCATTGAAAATACCTTATAATATAACGTAATATGCAGTGTATCATTGAAAATACCTTATAATATAACGTAATATGCAGTGTATCATTGAATATACCTTATAATATAACGTAATATGCAGTGTATCATTGAAAATACCTTATAATATAACGTAATATGCAGTGTATCATTGAAAATACCTTATAATATAACGTAACATGCAGTGTATCATTGAAAATACCTTATAATATAACGTTATATTTAGTGTATCATTGAAAATACCTTATAATATAACGTAATATGCAGTGTATCATTGAAAATACCTTCTCATATAGCGTAATATGCAGTGTATCATTGAAAATACCTTATAATATAACGTAATATGCAGTGTATCATTGAAAATACCTTATAATATAACGTAGTATGCAGTGTATCATTGAAAATACCTTATAATATAACGTAATATGCAGTGTATCATTGAAAATACCTTATAATATAACGTAATATGCAGTGTATCATAGAAAATACCATGTAATATAACGTAATATACAGTGTATCATTGAAAATACCTTATAATATAACGTAATATACAGTGTATCATTGAAAATACCTTATAACATATCGTAATATGCAGTGTATCATTGAAAATACCTGGTAATATAACGTAATATGCTGTGTATCATTGAAAATACCTTATAATATAACGTAATATGCAGTGTATCATTGAAAATACCTTATAATATAACGTAATATGCAGTGTATCATTGAAAATACCTTACGATATAACGTAATATGCAGTGTATCATTGAAAATACCTTATAATATAACGTAATATGCAGTGTATCATTGAAAATACCTTATATCATATCGTAATATGCAGTGTATCATTGAAAATACCTTATAATATAACGTAATATGCAGTGTATCATAGAAAATACCATGTAATATAACGTAATATACAGTGTATCATTGAAAATACCTTATAATATAACGTAATATGCAGTGTATCATTGAAAATACCTTCTAATATATCGTAGTTTATAATTGAAAATACCTTATAATATAACGTAATATGCAGTGTATCATAGAAAATACCTTATATCATATCGTAATATGCAGTGTATCATAGAAAATACCTAATAATATAACGTAATATGCAGTGTATCATTGAAAATACCTTATATCATATCGTAATATACAGTGTATCATTGAAAATACCTTATAATATAACGTAATATGCAGTGTATCATTGAAAATACCTTCTAATATATCGTAGTTTATCATTGAAAATACCTTATAATATAACGTAATATGCAGTGTATCATTGAAAATACCTTCTAATATATCGTAGTTTAGCATTGGCAATACCTTATAATATAACGTAATATGCAGTGTATCATTGAAAATACCTTCTAATATATCGTAGTTTTATCATTGAAAATACCTTATAATATAACGTAATATGCAGTGTATCATTGAAAATACCTTCTAATATATCGTAGTTTATCATTGAAAATACCCTTATAATATAACGTAATATGCAGTGTATCATTGAAAATACCTTATATCATATCGTAATATACAGTGTATCATTGAAAATACCTTATAATATAACGTAATATGCAGTGTATCATTGAAAATACCTTCTAATATATCGTAGTTTATCATTGAAAATACCTTATAATATAACGTAATATGCAGTGTATCATTGAAAAATACCTTCTAATATATCGTAGTTTATCATTGAAAATACCTTATAATATAACGTAATATACAGTGTATCATTGAAAATCCCTTATAACATATCGTAATATGCAGTGTATCATTGAAAATACCTTATAATATAACGTAATATGCAGTGTATCATTGAAAATACCTTATAATATAACGTAATATGCAGTCTATCATAGAAAATACAATGTAATATAACGTAATATACAGTGTATCATTGAAAATACCTTATAATATAACGTAATATGCAGTGTATCAATGAAAATACCTTCTAATATATCGTAGTTTATCATTGAAAATACCTTATAATATAACGTAATATGCAGTATATCATAGAAAATACCATGTAATATAACGTAATATACAGTGTATCATTGAAAATACCTTATAATATAACGTAATATGCAGTGTATCATTGAAAATACCTTATAATATAACGTAATATGCAGTGTATCATTGAATATACCTTATAATATAACGTAATATGCAGTGTATCATTGAAAATACCTTATAATATAACGTAATATGCAGTGTATCATTGAAAATACCTTATAATATAACGTAACATGCAGTGTATCATTGAAAATACCTTATAATATAACGTAATATTTAGTGTATCATTGAAAATACCTTATAATATAGCGTAATATGCAGTGTATCATTGAAAATACCTTCTAATATAGCGTAATATGCAGTGTATCATTGAAAATACCTTATAATATAACGTAATATGCAGTGTATCATTGAAAATACCTTATAATATAACGTAGTATGCAGTGTATCATTGAAAATACCTTATAATATAACGTAATATGCAGTGTATCATTGAAAATACCTTATAATATAACGTAATATGCAGTGTATCATAGAAAATACCATGTAATATAACGTAATATACAGTGTATCATTGAAAATACCTTATAATATAACGTAATATACAGTGTATCATTGAAAATACCTTATAACATATCGTAATATGCAGTGTATCATTGAAAATACCTGGGTAATATAACGTAATATGCTGTGTATCATTGAAAATACCTTATAATATAACGTAATATGCAGTGTATCATTGAAAATACCTTATAATATAACGTAATATGCAGTGTATCATTGAAAATACCTTACGATATAACGTAATATGCAGTGTATCATTGAAAATACCTTATATCATATCGTAATATGCAGTGTATCATAGAAAATACCTAATAATATAACGTAATATGCAGGTGTATCATTGAAAATACCTTATAATATAACGTAATATGCAGTGTATCATTGAAAATACCTTATATCATATCGTAATATACAGTGTATCATTGAAAATACCTTATAATATAACGTAATATGCAGTGTATCATTGAAAATACCTTCTAATATATCGTAGTTTATAATTGAAAATACCTTATAATATAACGTAATATGCAGTGTATCATTGAAAATACCTTATAATATAGCGTAATATCCTGTGTATCATTGAAAATACCTTATAATATAACGTAATATGCAGTGTATCATTGAAAATACCTTACGATATAACGTAATATGCAGTGTATCATTGAAAATACCTTACGATATAACGTAATATGCAGTGTATCATTGAAAATACCTTATATCATATCGTAATATGCAGTGTATCATTGAAAATACCTTATAATATAACGTAATATGCAGTGTATCATAGAAAATACCATGTAATATAACGTAATATACAGTGTATCATTGAAAATACCTTATAACATATCGTAATATGCAGTGTATCATTGAAAATACCTTATAATATAACGTAATATGCAGTGTATCATTGAAAATACCATGTAATATAACGTAATATGCAGTGTACCATTGAAAATACCTTATAACATAACGTAATTTGTAGTGTATCTTTGATAATACCTTATAATATAACGTAATATACAGTGTATCATTGAAAATACCTGGTAATATAACGTAATATGCAGTGTATCATTGAAAATACCTTCTAATATAACGTAATATGCAGTTTATCATTGAAAATACCTTATAATATAACGTAATATGCAGTGTATCATTGAAAATACCTTATAATATAACGTAATATGCAGTGTATCATTGAAAATACCTTATAATATAACGTAATATGCAGTGTATCATTGAAAATACCTTACGATATAACGTAATATGCCGTGTATCATTGAAAACACCTTATATCATATCGTAATATGCAGTGTATCATTGAAAATACCTTATAATATAACGTAATATGCAGTGTATCATTGAAAATACCTTATAATATAACGTAATATGCAGTGTATCATTGAAAATACCTTATAATATAACGTAATATGCAGTGTATCATTGAAAATACCTTCTAATATATCGTAGTTTATCATTGAAAATACCTTATAATATAACGTAATATGCAGTGTATCATTGAAAATACCTTCTAATATATCGTAGTTTATCATTGAAAATACCTTATAATATAACGTAATATGCAGTGTATCATTGAAAATACCTTCTAATATATCGTAGTTTATCATTGAAAATACGTTATAATATAACGTAATATGCAGTGTATCATTGAAAATACCTTATAATATAACGTAATATACAGTGTATCATTGAAAATACCTTATAACATATCGTAATATGCAGTGTATCATTGAAAATACCTGGTAATATAACGTAATATGCTGTGTATCATTGAAAATACCTTATAATATAACGTAATATGCAGTGTATCATTGAAAATACCTTATAATATAACGTAATATGCAGTGTATCATTGAAAATACCTTACGATATAACGTAATATGCAGTGTATCATTGAAAATACCTTATATCTTATCGTAATATGCAGTGTATCATAGAAAATACCTAATAATATAACGTAATATGCAGTGTATCATTGAAAATACCTTATAATATAACGTAATATGCAGTGTATCATTGAAAATACCTTATATCATATCGTAATATGCAGTGTATCATTGAAAATACCTTATAATATAACGTAACATGCAGAGTATCATAGAAAATACCATGTAATATAACGTAATATACAGTGTATCATTGAAAATACCTTATAATATAACGTAATATGCAGTGTATCATTGAAAATACCTTCTAATATATCGTAGTTTATAATTGAAAATACCTTATAATATAACGTAATATGCAGTGTATCATTGAAAATACCTTATAATATAGCGTAATATCCTGTGTATCATTGAAAATACCTTCTAATATATCGTAGTTTATAATTGAAAATACCTTATAATATAACGTAATATGCAGTGTATCATTGAAAATACCTTCTAATATATCGTAGTTTATCATTGAAAATACCTTATAATATAACGTAATATGCAGTGTATCATTGAAAATACCTTATAATATAACGTAATATGCAGTGTACCATTGAAAATACCTTATAACATATCTGTAATTTGTAGTGTATCTTTGAAAATGCCTTATAATATAGCGTAATATCCAGTGTATCATTGAAAATACCTTACGATATAACGTAATATGCAGTGTATCATTGAAAATACCTTATATCATATCGTAATATGCAGTGTATCATTGAAAATACCTTATAATATAACGTAATATGCAGTGTATCATAGAAAATACCATGTAATATAACGTAATATACAGTGTATCATTGAAAATACCTTATAATATAACGTAATATGCAGTGTATCATTGAAAATACCTTCTAATATATCTTAGTTTATCATTGAAAATACCTTATAATATAACGTAATATGCAGTGTATCATTGAAAATACCTTCTAATATATCGTAGTTTATCATTGAAAATACCTCATAATATAACGTAATATGCAGTGTATCATTGAAAATACCTTATAATATAACGTAATATGCAGTGTACCATTGAAAATACCTTATAACATATCTGTAATTTGTAGTGTATCTTTGAAAATACCTTATAATATAGCGTAATATCCAGTGTATCATTGAAAATACCTTACGATATAACGTAATATGCAGTGTATCATTGAAAATACCTTATATCATATCGTAATATGCAGTGTATCATTGAAAATACCTTATAATATAACGTAATATGCAGTGTATCATAGAAAATACCATGTAATATAACGTAATATACAGTGTATCATTGAAAATACCTTATAATATAACGTAATATGCAGTGTATCATTGAAAATACCTTCTAATATATCTTAGTTTATCATTGAAAATACCTTATAATATAACGTAATATGCAGTGTATCATTGAAAATACCTTCTAATATATCGTAGTTTATCATTGAAAATACCTTATAATATAACGTAATATGCAGTGTATCATTGAAAATACCTTCTAATATATCGTAGTTTATCATTGAAAATACCTTATAATATAACGTAATATGCAGTGTATCATTGAAAATACCTTATAATATAACGTAATATGCAGTGTATCATTGAAAATACCTTATATCATATCGTAATATGCAGTGTATCATTGAAAATACCTTATAATATAACGTAATATGCAGTGTATCATTGAAAATACCTTACGATATAACGTAATATGCAGTGTATCATTGAAAATACCTTATATCATATCGTAATATGCAGTGTATCATAGAAAATACCTAATAATATAACGTAATATGCAGTGTATCATTGAAAATACCTTATAATATAACGTAATATGCAGTGTATCATTGAAAATACCTTATATCATATCGTAATATGCAGTGTATCATTGAAAATACCTTATAATATAACGTAACATGCAGTGTATCATAGAAAATACCATGTAATATAACGTAATATACAGTGTATCATTGAAAATACCTTATAATATAACGTAATATGCAGTGTATCATTGAAAATACCTTCTAATATATCGTAGTTTATAATTGAAAATACCTTATAATATAACGTAATATGCAGTGTATCATTGAAAATACCTTATAATATAGCGTAATATCCTGTGTATCATTGAAAATACCTTATAATATAACGTAATATGCAGTGTATCATTGAAAATACCTTATAATATAACGTAATATGCAGTGTATCATTGAAAATACCTTCTAATATATCGTAGTTTATCATTGAAAATACCTTATAATATAACGTAATATGCAGTGTATCATTGAAAATACCTTATAATATAACGTAATATGCAGTGTACCATTGAAAATACCTTATAACATATCTGTAATTTGTAGTGTATCTTTGAAAATACCTTATAATATAGCGTAATATCCAGTGTATCATTGAAAATACCTTATAATATAACGTAATATGCAGTGTATCATTGAAAATACCTTACGATATAACGTAATATGCAGTGTATCATTGAAAATACCTTACGATATAACGTAATATGCAGTGTATCATTGAAAATACCTTATATCATATCGTAATATGCAGTGTATCATTGAAAATACCTTATAATATAACGTAATATGCAGTGTATCATAGAAAATACCATGTAATATAACGTAATATACAGTGTATCATTGAAAATACCTTATAATATAACGTAATATGCAGTGTATCATTGAAAATACCTTCTAATATATCTTAGTTTATCATTGAAAATACCTTATAATATAACGTAATATGCAGTGTATCATTGAAAATACCTTCTAATATATCGTAGTTTATCATTGAAAATACCTTATAATATAACGTAATATGCAGTGTATCATTGAAAATACCTTCTAATATATCGTAGTTTATCATTGAAAATACCTTATAATATAACGTAATATGCAGTGTATCATTGAAAATACCTTCTAATATATCGTAGTTTATCATTGAAAATACCTTATAATATAACGTAATATGCAGTGTATCATTGAAAATACCTTATAATATAACGTAATATACAGTGTATCATTGAAAATACCTTATAACATATCGTAATATGCAGTGTATCATTGAAAATACCTTATAATATAACGTAATATGCAGTGTATCATTGAAAATACCATGTAATATAACGTAATATGCAGTGTACCATTGAAAATACCTTATAACATATCGTAATTTGTAGTGTATCTTTGATAATACCTTATAATATAACGTAATATACAGTGTATCATTGAAAATACCTGGTAATATAACGTAATATGCAGTGTATCATTGAAAATACCTTCTAATATAACGTAATATGCAGTGTATCATAGAAAATACCATGTAATATAACGTAATATACAGTGTATCATTGAAAATACCTTATAATATAACGTAATATGCAGTGTATCATTGAAAATACCTTATAATATAACGTAATATGCAGTGTATCATTGACAATACCTTATAATATAACGTAATATGCAGTGTATCATTGAAAATACCTTCTAATATATCGTAGTTTATCATTGAAAATACCTTATAATATAACGTAATATGCAGTGTATCATTGAAAATACCTTCTAATATATCGTAGTTTATCATTGAAAATACCTTATAATATAACGTAATATGCAGTGTATCATTGAAAATACCTTCTAATATATCGTAGTTTATCATTGAAAATACGTTATAATATAACGTAATATGCAGTGTATCATTGAAAATACCTTATAATATAACGTAATATACAGTGTATCATTGAAAATACCTTATAACATATCGTAATATGCAGTGTATCATTGAAAATACCTGGTAATATAACGTAATATGCTGTGTATCATTGAAAATACCTTATAATATAACGTAATATGCAGTGTATCATTGAAAATACCTTATAATATAACGTAATATGCAGTGTATCATTGAAAATACCTTACGATATAACGTAATATGCAGTGTATCATTGAAAATACCTTATATCATATCGTAATATGCAGTGTATCATAGAAAATACCTAATAATATAACGTAATATGCAGTGTATCATTGAAAATACCTTATAATATAACGTAATATGCAGTGTATCATTGAAAATACCTTATATCATATCGTAATATGCAGTGTATCATTGAAAATACCTTATAATATAACGTAACATGCAGTGTATCATAGAAAATACCATGTAATATAACGTAATATACAGTGTATCATTGAAAATACCTTATAATATAACGTAATATGCAGTGTATCATTGAAAATACCTTCTAATATATCGTAGTTTATAATTGAAAATACCTTATAATATAACGTAATATGCAGTGTATCATTGAAAATACCTTATAATATAGCGTAATATCCTGTGTATCATTGAAAATACCTTATAATATAACGTAATATGCAGTGTATCATTGAAAATACCTTATAATATAACGTAATATGCAGTGTATCATTGAAAATACCTTCTAATATATCGTAGTTTATCATTGAAAATACCTTATAATATAACGTAATATGCAGTGTATCATTGAAAATACCTTATAATATAACGTAATATGCAGTGTACCATTGAAAATACCTTATAACATATCTGTAATTTGTAGTGTATCTTTGAAAATACCTTATAATATAGCGTAATATCCAGTGTATCATTGAAAATACCTTACGATATAACGTAATATGCAGTGTATCATTGAAAATACCTTACGATATAACGTAATATGCAGTGTATCATTGAAAATACCTTATATCATATCGTAATATGCAGTGTATCATTGAAAATACCTTATAATATAACGTAATATGCAGTGTATCATAGAAAATACCATGTAATATAACGTAATATACAGTGTATCATTGAAAATACCTTATAATATAACGTAATATGCAGTGTATCATTGAAAATACCTTCTAATATATCTTAGTTTATCATTGAAAATACCTTATAATATAACGTAATATGCAGTGTATCATTGAAAATACCTTCTAATATATCGTAGTTTATCATTGAAAATACCTTATAATATAACGTAATATGCAGTGTATCATTGAAAATACCTTGTAATATAACGTAATATGCAGTGTATCATTGAAAATACCTTATAATATAACGTAATATGCAGTGTATCATAGAAAATACCATGTAATATACAGTGTATCATTGAAAATACCTTATAATATAACGTAATATGCAGTGTATCAATGAAAATACCTTATAATATAACGTAATATGCTGTGTATCATTGAAAATACCGTACGATATAACGTAATATGCAGTGTATCATTGAAAATACCTTATAACGTATCCTAATATGCAGTGTATCATAGAAAATACCTTATAATATAACGTAATATGCAGTGTATCATTGAAAATACCTTATAATATAACGTAACATGCAGTGTATCATTGAAAATACCTTATAATATAACGTAATATGTAGTGTATCATTGAAAATACCTTATAATATAGCGTAATATGCAGTGTATCATTGAAAATACCTTATAATATAGCGTAATATGCAGTGTATCATTGAAAATACCTTATAATATAACGTAATATGCAGTGTATCATTGAAAATACCTTGTAATATAACGTAATATGCAGTGTATCATTGAAAATACCTTCTAATATATCGTAGTTTATCATTGAAAATACCTTATAATATAACGTAATATGCAGTGTATCATAGAAAATACCATGTAATATAACGTAATATGCAGTGTATCATTGAAAATACCTTATAACATATCGTAATATGCAGTGTATCATAGAAAATACCTTATAATATAACGTAATATGCAGTGTATCATTGAAAATACCTTATAATATAACGTAACATGCAGTGTATCATTGAAAATACCTTATAATATAACGTAATATGCAGTGTATCATTGAAAATACCTTATAATATAACGTAATATGCAGTGTATCATTGAAAATACCGTGTAATATAACGTAATATGCAGTGTATCATTGAAAATACCTTATAATATAACGTAATATGCAGTGTATCATTGAAAATACCTTATAATATAACGTAATATGCAGTGTATCATTGAAAATACCTTATGATATAACGTAATATGCAGTGTATCATTGAAAATACCTTATAACATATCCTAATATGCAGTGTATCTTAGAAAATACCTTATAATATAACGTAATATGCAGTGTATCATTGAAAATACCTGATAATATAACGTAATATGCAGTGTATCATTGAAAATACCTTATAATATAACGTAATATGCAGTGTATCATAGAAAATACCATGTAATATAACGTAATATGCAGTGTATCATTGAAAATACCTTATAACATATCCTAATATGCAGTGTATCATAGAAAATACCTTATAATATAACGTAATATGCAGTGTATCATTGAAAATACCTTATAATATAACGTAACATGCAGTGTATCATTGAAAATACCTTATAATATAACGTAATATGCAGTGTATCATTGAAAATACCTTATAATATAACGTAATATGCAGTGTATCATTGAAAATACCTTCTAATATATCGTAGTTTATCATTGAAAATACCCTATAATATAACGTAATATGCAGTGCATCATTGAAAATACCTTATAATATAACGTAATGTGCAGTGTATCATTGAAAATACCTTATAATATAACGTAATATGCAGTATATCATAGAAAATACCATGTAATATACAGTGTATCATTGAAAATACCTTATAATATAACGTAATATGCAGTGTATCAATGAAAATACCTTATAATATAACGTAATATGCTGTGTATCATTGAAAATACCTTACGATATAACGTAATATGCAGTGTATCATTGAAAATACCTTATAACATATCCTAATATGCAGTGTATCATAGAAAATACCTTATAATATAACGTAATATGCAGTGTATCATTGAAAATACCTTATAATATAACGTAACATGCAGTGTATCATTGAAAATACCTTATAATATAACGTAATATGTAGTGTATCATTGAAAATACCTTATAATATAGCGTAATATGCAGTGTATCATTGAAAATACCTTATAATATAGCGTAATATGCAGTGTATCATTGAAAATACCTTATAATATAACGTAATATGCAGTGTATCATTTAAAATACCTTGTAATATAACGTAATATGCAGTGTATCATTGAAAACACCTTCTAATATATCGTAGTTTATCATTGAAAATACCTTATAATATAACGTAATATGCAGTGTATCATAGAAAATACCATGTAATATAACGTAATATGCAGTGTATCATTGAAAATACCTTATAACATATCGTAATATGCAGTGTATCATAGAAAATACCTTATAATATAACGTAATATGCAGTGTATCATTGAAAATACCTTATAATATAACGTAACATGCAGTGTATCATTGAAAATACCTTATAATATAACGTAATATGCAGTGTATCATTGAAAATACCTTATAATATAACGTAATATGCAGTGTATCATTGAAAATACCTTATAATATAACGTAATATGCAGTGTATCATTGAAAATACCGTGTAATATAACGTAATATGCAGTGTATCATTGAAAATACCTTATAATATAACGTAATATGCAGTGTATCATTGAAAATACCTTATAATATAACGTAATATGCAGTGTATCATTGAAAATACCTTACGATATAACGTAATATGCGGTGTATCATTGAAAATACCTTATATCATATCGTAATATGCAGTGTATCATTGAAAATACCTTATAATATAACGTAATATGCAGTGTATCATAGAAAATACCATGTAATATATCGTAATATACAGTGTATCATTGAAAATACCTTATAATATAACGTAATATGCAGTGTATCATTGAAAATACCATGTAATATAACGTAATATGCAGTGTATCATTGAAAATACCTTATAATATAACGTAATATGCAGTGTATCATTGAAAATACCTTCTAATATATCGTAGTTTATCATTGAAAATACCCTATAATATAACGTAATATGCAGTGCATCATTGAAAATACCTTATAATATAACGTAATATGCAGTGTATCATTGAAAATACCTTATAATATAACGTAATATGCAGTATATCATAGAAAATACCATGTAATATACAGTGTATCATTGAAAATACCTTATAATATAACGTAATATGCAGTGTATCATTGAAAATACCTTATAATATAACGTAATATGCAGTGTATCATTGAAAATACCTTCTAATATATCGTAGTTTATCATTGAAAATACCCTATAATATAACGTAATATGCAGTGCATCATTGAAAATACCTTATAATATAACGTAATATGCAGTGTATCATTGAAAATACCTTATAATATAACGTAATATGCAGTATATCATAGAAAATACCATGTAATATACAGTTTATCATTGAAAATACCTTATAATATAACGTAATATGCAGTGTATCAATGAAAATACCTTATAATATAACGTAATATGCTGTGTATCATTGAAAATACCTTACGATATAACGTAATATGCAGTGTATCATTGAAAATACCTTATAACATATCCTAATATGCAGTGTATCATAGAAAATACCTTATAATATAACGTAATATGCAGTGTATCATTGAAAATACCTTATAATATAACGTAACATGCAGTGTATCATTGAAAATACCTTATAATATAACGTAATATGTAGTGTATCATTGAAAATACCTTATAATATAGCGTAATATGCAGTGTATCATTGAAAATACCTTGTAATATATTGTAATATGCAGTGTATCATTGAAAATACCTTATAATATAACGTAATATGCAGTGTATCATTGAAAATACCTTGTAATATAACGTAATATGCAGTGTATCATTGAAAATACCTTCTAATATATCGTAGTTTATCATTGAAAATACCTTATAATATAACGTAATATGCAGTGTATCATAGAAAATACCATGTAATATAACGTAATATGCAGTGTATCATTGAAAATACCTTATAACATATCGTAATATGCAGTGTATCATAGAAAATACCTTATAATATAACGTAATATGCAGTGTATCATTGAAAATACCTTATAATATAACGTAACATGCAGTGTATCATTGAAAATACCTTATAATATAACGTAATATGCAGTGTATCATTGAAAATACCTTATAATATAACGTAATATGCAGTGTATCATTGAAAATACCTTATAATATAACGTAATATGCAGTGTATCATTGAAAATACCGTGTAATATAACGTAATATGCAGTGTATCATTGAAAATACCTTATAATATAACGTAATATGCAGTGTATCATTGAAAATACCTTATAATATAACGTAATATGCAGTGTATCATTGAAAATACCTTACGATATAACGTAATATGCGGTGTATCATTGAAAATACCTTATATCATATCGTAATATGCAGTGTATCATTGAAAATACCTTATAATATAACGTAGTATGCAGTGTATCATAGAAAATACTATGTAATATATCGTAATATACAGTGTATCATTGAAAATACCTTATAATTTAACGTAATATGCAGTGTATCATTGAAAATACCATGTAATATAACGTAATATGCAGTGTATCATTGAAAATACCTTATAACATATCCTAATATGCAGTGTATCATAGAAAATACCTTATAATATAACGTAATATGCAGTGTATCATTGAAAATACCTTCTAATATATCGTAGTTTATCATTGAAAATACCCTATAATATAACGTAATATGCAGTGCATCATTGAAAATACCTTATAATATAACGTAATGTGCAGTGTATCATTGAAAATACCTTATAATATAACGTAATATGCAGTATATCATAGAAAATACAATGTAATATACAGTGTATCATTGAAAATACCTTATAATATAACGTAATATGCAGTGTATCAATGAAAATACCTTATAATATAACGTAATATGCTGTGTATCATTGAAAATACCTTATAATATAACGTAATATGCAGTGTATCATTGAAAATACCTTACGATATAACGTAAAATGCGGTGTATCATTGAAAATACCTTATATCATATCGTAATATGCAGTGTATCATTGAAAATACCTTATAATATAACGTAATATGCAGTGTATCATAGAAAATACCATGTAATATATCGTAATATACAGTGTATCATTGAAAATACCTTATAATATAACGTAATATGCAGTGTATCATTGAAAATACCATGTAATATAACGTAATATGCAGTGTATCATTGAAAATACCTTATAACATATCCTAATATGCAGTGTATCATAGAAAATACCTTATAATATAACGTAATATGCAGTGTATCATTGAAAATACCTTATAATATAACGTAACATGCAGTGTATCATTGAAAATACCTTATAATATAACGTAATATGCAGTGTATCATTGAAAATACCTTATAATATAACGTAATATGCAGTGTATCATTGAAAATACCTTCTAATATATCGTAGTTTATCATTGAAAATACCCTATAATATAACGTAATATGCAGTGCATCATTGAAAATACCTTATAATATAACGTAATATGCAGTGTATCATTGAAAATACCTTATAATATAACGTAATATGCAGTATATCATAGAAAATACCATGTAATATACAGTGTATCATTGAAAATACCTTATAATATAACGTAATATGCAGTGTATCAATGAAAATACCTTATAATATAACGTAATATGCTGTGTATCATTGAAAATACCTTACGATATAACGTAATATGCAGTGTATCATTGAAAATACCTTATAATATAACGTAATATGCAGTGTATCATTGAAAATACCTTATAATCTAATGTAATATGTAGTGTATCATTGAAAATACCGTATAATATAACGTGATATGCAGTCTATCATTGAAAATACCTTATAATATAACGTAATATGCAGTGTATCATTGAAAATACCATATATCATATCGTAGTATGCAGTGTATCATTGAAAATACCTTATAATATAACGTAATATACAGTGTATCATTGAAAATACCTTATAACATATCGTAATATGCAGTGTATCATTGAAAATACCTTCTAATATAACGTAATATGCAGTGTATCATTGAAAATACCTTATAATATAACGTAATATGCACTGTATCATTGAAAATACCTTATGATATAACGTAATATGCAGTGTATCATTGAAAATACCTTATATCATATCGTAATATGCAGTGTATCATTGAAAATACCTTATAATATAGCGTAATGTGCAGTAGATCATTGAAAATACGTTATAATATAGCGTAATATGCAGTGTATCATTGAAAATACCTTATAATATAACGTAATATGCAGTGCATCGTTGAAAATACCTTATAATATAACGTAATATGCAGTGTGTCATTGAAAATACCTTACATCATATCGTAATATACAGTGTATCATTGAAAATACCTTATAATATAACGTAATATACAGTGTATCATTGAAAATACCTTATAACATATCGTAATATGCAGTGTATCATTGAAAATACCTTCTAATATATCGTAGTTTATTATTGAAAATACCTTATACTGTATCGTAATATGCAGTCTATCAACGATAATACCATATAATATAATGTAATATGCAGTGTATCATTGAAAATACCTTATAATATAATGTAATATGCAGTGTATCATTGAAAATACCTTATAAAATAATGTAATATGCAGTGTATCATTGAAAATACCTTATGATATAACGTAATATGCAGCGTATTATTGAAAATACCTTCTAATATATCGTAATATGCAGTGTATCATTGAAAATACCTTATAATATAATGTAATATGCAGTGTATCATTGAGAATACCTTATAATATAACGAAATATTTGCAGTCTATCATTGAAAATACCTTATAATATAACGTAATATGCAGTGTATCATTGAACATACCTTATAATATAACGCAATATGCAGTGTTTCATTGAAAATACCTTATAATATAATGTAATATGCAGTGTATCATTGAAAATACCTTATAATATAATGTAATATGCAGTGAATCATTGAAAATACCATATAATATAACGTAATATACAGAGTATCATTGAAAATACCTTATAACATATCGTAATATGCAGTGTATCATTGAAAATACCTTCTAATATAACGTAATATGTAGTGTATCATTGAAAATACCTTATAATATAACGTAATATGCACTGTATCATTGAAAATACCTTATGATATAACGTAATATGCAGTGTATCATTGAAAATACCTTATATCATATCGTAATATGCAGTGTATCATTGAAAATACCTTATAATATAACGTATGATGCAGTGTATCATTGAAAATACCTTATAACATATCCCAATATGCAGTGTATCATTGAAAATACCTTATAATATAACGTAATATGCAGTGTATCATTGAAAATACCTTATAATATAACGTAATATACAGTGTATCATTGTAAATACCTTATAACATATCGTAATATGCAGTGTATCATTGAAAATACCTTCTAATATAACGTAATATGCAGTGTATCATTGAAAATACCTTATAATATAACGTAATATGCAGTGTATCATTGAAAATACCTTATAATATAACGTAATATGCAGTGTATCATTGAAAATACCTTATAATATAGCGTAATGTGCAGTAGATCATTGAAAATACGTTATAATATAGCGTAATATGCAGTGTATCATTGAAAATACCTTATAATATAACGTAATATGCAGTGCATCGTTGAAAATACCTTATAATATAACGTAATATGCAGTGTGTCATTGAAAATACCTTACATCATATCGTAATATACAGTGTATCATTGAAAATACCTTATAATATAACGTAATATACAGTGTATCATTGTAAATACCTTATAACATATCGTAATATGCAGTGTATCATTGAAAATACCTTCTAATATAACGTAATATGCAGTGTATCATTGAAAATACCTTATAATATAACGTAATATGCAGTGTATCATTGAAAATACGTTATAATATAACGTAATATACAGTGTATCATTGTAAATACCTTATAACATATCGTAATATGCAGTGTATCATTAAAAATACCTTCTAATATAACGTAATATGCAGTGTATCATTGAAAATACCTTATAATATAACGTAATATGCAGTGTATCATTGAAAATACCTTATAATATAACGTAATATGCAGTGTATCATTGAAAATACCTTATAATATAGCGTAATGTGCAGCAGATCATTGAAAATACGTTATAATATAGCGTAATATGCAGTGTATCATTGAAAATACCTTATAATATAACGTAATATACAGTGTATCATTGAAAATACCTTATAACATATCGTAATATGCAGTGTATCATTGAAAATACCTTCTAATATATCGTAGTTTATTATTGAAAATACCTTATACTGTATCGTAATATGCAGTCTATCAACGATAATACCATATAATATAATGTAATATGCAGTGTATCATTGAAAATACCTTATAATATAATGTAATATGCAGTGAATCATTGAAAATACCATATAATATAACGTAATATACAGAGTATCATTGAAAATACCTTATAAAATAATGTAATATGCAGTGTTTCATTGAACATACCTTATAATATAACGTAATATGCAGTGTTTCATTGAAAATTCCTTATAATATAATGTAATATGTAGTGTATCATTGAAAATACCGTATAATATAACGTGATATGCAGTCTATCATTGAAAATACCTTATAATATAACGTAATATGCAGTGTGTCATTGAAAATACCATACATCATATCGTAATATACAGTGTATCATTGAAAATACCTTATTATATAATGTAATATGCAGTGAATCATTGAAAATACCATATAATATAACGTAATATACAGAGTATCATTGAAAATACCTTATAAAATAATGTAATATGCAGTGTTTCATTGAACATACCTTATAATATAACGTAATATGCAGTGTTTCATTGAAAATTCCTTATAATATAATGTAATATGTAGTGTATCATTGAAAATACCGTATAATATAACGTAATATACAGAGTATCATTGAAAATACCTTATAAAATAATGTAATATGCAGTGTGTCATTGAACATACCTTATAATATAACGTAATATGCAGTGTTTCATTGAAAATACCTTATAAAATAACGTAATATTTGCAGTCTATCATTGAAAATTCCTTATAATATAACGTAAAATGCAGTGTATCATTGAAAATACCTCGTAATATAACGTAATATGCAGCGTATTATTGAAAATACCTTCTAATATATCGTAATATGCAGTGTATCATTGAAAATACCTTATAATATAATGTAATATGCAGTGTATCATTGAGAATACCTTATAATATAACGAAATATTTGCAGTCTATCATTGAAAATACCTTATAATATAACGTAATATGCAGTGTATCATTGAACATACCTTATAATATAACGCAATATGCAGTGTTTCATTGAAAATACCTTATAATATAATGTAATATGCAGTGTATCATTGAAAATACCTTATAATATAATGTAATATGCAGTGAATCATTGAAAATACCATATAATATAACGTAATATACAGAGTATCATTGAAAATACCTTATAAAATAATGTAATATGCAGTGTTTCATTGAACATACCTTATAATATAACGTATTATGCAGTGTTTCATTGAAAATTCCTTATAATCTAATGTAATATGTAGTGTATCATTGAAAATACCGTATAATATAACGTGATATGCAGTCTATCATTGAAAATACCTTATAATATAACGTAATATGCAGTGTATCATTGAAAATACCATATATCATATCGTAGTATGCAGTGTATCATTGAAAATACCTTATAATATAACGTAATATACAGTGTATCATTGAAAATACCTTATAAAATATCGTAATATGCAGTGTATCATTGAAAATACCTTCTAATATAATGCAGTGTATCATTGAAAATACCTTATAACATATCCCAATATGCAGTGTATCATTGAAAATACCTTATAATATAACGTAATATGCAGTGTATCATTGAAAATACCTTATAATATAACGTAATATGCAGCGTATCATTGAAAATACATTATAATATAACGTAATATGCAGTGTATCATAGAAAATACCTTATAATATATCGTAGTTTATTATTGAAAATACCTTATACTGTATCGTAATATGCAGTCTATCAACGATAATGCCATATAATATAACGTAATATGCAGTGTATCAATGAAAATACCATATAATATAACGTAATATGCAGTGTGTCATTGAAAATACCTTATAATATAACGTAACATGCAGTGCATCATTGATAATACCTTATAATATAACGTAATATGCAGTGTATCATTGAAAATACCTTATATCATATCGTAATATGCAGTGTATCATTGAAAATACCTTATAATATAACGTAATATGCAGTGTATCATTGAAAATTCGTCATAATATAACGTAATATGCACTGTATCATTGAAAATGCCTTATAATATAACGTAATATGCAGTATATCATTGAAAATACCATGTAATATAACGTAATATCCAGTGTATCATTGAAAATACCTTCTAATATATCGTAGTTTATCATTGAAAATACCTTATAATATAACGTAATATGCAGTGTATCATTGAAAATACCTTATAATATAACGTAATATACAGTGTATCATTGTAAATACCTTATAACATATCGTAATATGCAGTGTATCATTGAAAATACCTTCTAATATAACGTAATATGCAGTGTATCATTGAAAATACCTTATAATATAACGTAATATGCAGTGTATCATTGAAAATACCTTATAATATAACGTAATATGCAGTGTATCATTGAAAATACCTTATAATATAGCGTAATGTGCAGTAGATCATTGAAAATACGTTATAATATAGCGTAATATGCAGTGTATCATTGAAAATACCTTATAATATAACGTAATATGCAGTGCATCGTTGAAAATACCTTATAATATAACGTAATATGCAGTGTATCATTGAAAATACCTTATAATACAACGTAATATGCAGTGTGTCATTGAAAATACCTTACATCATATCGTAATATACAGTGTATCATTGAAAATACCTTATAATATAACGTAATATACAGTGTATCATTGAAAATACCTTATAACATATCGTAATATGCAGTGTATCATTGAAAATACCTTCTAATATATCGTAGTTTATTATTGAAAATAGATTATACTGTATCGTAATATGCAGTCTATCAACGATAATACCATATAATATAATGTAATATGCAGTGTATCATTGAAAATACCTTATAATATAATGTAATATGCAGTGAATCATTGAAAATACCATATAATATAACGTAATATACAGAGTATCATTGAAAATACCTTATAAAATAATGTAATATGCAGTGTTTCATTGAACATACCTTATAATATAACGTAATATGCAGTGTTTCATTGAAAATTCCTTATAATATAATGTAATATGTAGTGTATCATTGAAAATACCGTATAATATAACGTGATATGCAGTCTATCATTGAAAATACCTTATAATATAACGTAATATGCAGTGTGTCATTGAAAATACCATACATCATATCGTAATATACAGTGTATCATTGAAAATACCTTATTATATAACGTAATATGCAGTGTATCATTGAAAATACCTTATAATATAATGTAATATGCAGTGAATCATTGAAAATACCATATAATATAACGTAATATACAGAGTATCATTGAAAATACCTTATAAAATAATGTAATATGCAGTGTGTCATTAAACATACCTTATAATATAACGTAATATGCAGTGTTTCATTGAAAATACCTTATAAAATAACGTAATATTTGCAGTCTATCATTGAAAATTCCTTATAATATAACGTAAAATGCAGTGTATCATTGAAAATACCTCGTAATATAACGTAATATGCAGCGTATTATTGAAAATACCTTCTAATATATCGTAATATGCAGTGTATCATTGAAAATACCTTATAATATAATGTAATATGCAGTGTATCATTGAGAATACCTTATAATATAACGAAATATTTGCAGTCTATCATTGAAAATACCTTATAATATAACGTAATATGCAGTGTATCATTGAACATACCTTATAATATAACGCAATATGCAGTGTTTCATTGAAAATACCTTATAATATAATGTAATATGCAGTGTATCATTGAAAATACCTTATAATATAATGTAATATGCAGTGAATCATTGAAAATACCATATAATATAACGTAATATACAGAGTATCATTGAAAATACCTTATAAAATAATGTAATATGCAGTGTTTCATTGAACATACCTTATAATATAACGTATTATGCAGTGTTTCATTGAAAATTCCTTATAATCTAATGTAATATGTAGTGTATCATTGAAAATACCGTATAATATAACGTGATATGCAGTCTATCATTGAAAATACCTTATAATATAACGTAATATGCAGTGTATCATTGAAAATACCATATATCATATCGTAGTATGCAGTGTATCATTGAAAATACCTTATAATATAACGTAATATACAGTGTATCATTGAAAATACCATATAACATATCGTAATATGCAGTGTATCATTGAAAATACCTTCTAATATAACGTAATATGCAGTGTATCATTGAAAATACCTTATAATATAACGTAATATGCACTGTATCATTGAAAATACCTTATGATATAACGTAATATGCAGTGTATCATTGAAAATACCTTATATCATATCGTAATATGCAGTGTATCATTGAAAATACCTTATAATATAACGTATGATGCAGTGTATCATTGAAAATACCTTATAACATATCCCAATATGCAGTGTATCATTGAAAATACCTTATAATATAACGTAATATGCAGTGTATCATTGAAAATACCTTATAATATAACGTAATATGCAGCGTATCATTGAAAATACATTATAATATAACGTAATATGCAGTGTATCATAGAAAATACCTTATAATATATCGTAGTTTATTATTGAAAATACCTTATACTGTATCGTAATATGCAGTCTATCAACGATAATGCCATATAATATAACGTAATATGCAGTGTATCAATGATAATACCATATAATATAACGTAATATGCAGTGTGTCATTGAAAATACCTTATAATATAACGTAACATGCAGTGCATCATTGATAATACCTTATAATATAACGTAATATGCAGTGTATCATTGAAAATACCTTATATCATATCGTAATATGCAGTGTATCATTGAAAATACCTTATAATATAACGTAATATGCAGTGTATCATTGAAAATTCGTCATAATATAACGTAATATGCACTGTATCATTGAAAATGCCTTATAATATAACGTAATATGCAGTATATCATTGAAAATACCATGTAATATAACGTAATATACAGTGTATCATTGAAAATACCTTCTAATATATCGTAGTTTATCATTGAAAATACCTTATAATATAACGTAATATGCAGTGTATCATTGAAAATACCTTATAATATAACGTAATATACAGTGCATCATTGTAAATACCTTATAACATATCGTAATATGCAGTGTATCATTGAAAATACCTTCTAATATAACGTAATATGCAGTGTATCATTGAAAATACCTTATAATATAACGTAATATGCAGTGTATCATTGAAAATACCTTATAATATAACGTAATATGCAGTGTATCATTGAAAATACCTTATAATATAGCGTAATGTGCAGTAGATCATTGAAAATACGTTATAATATAGCGTAATATGCAGTGTATCATTGAAAATACCTTATAATATAACGTAATATGCAGTGCATCGTTGAAAATACCTTATAATATAATGTAATATGCAGTGAATCATTGAAAATACCATATAATATAACGTAATATACAGAGTATCATTGAAAATACCTTATAAAATAATGTAATATGCAGTGTTTCATTGAACATACCTTATAATATAACGTATTATGCAGTGTTTCATTGAAAATTCCTTATAATCTAATGTAATATGTAGTGTATCATTGAAAATACCGTATAATATAACGTGATATGCAGTCTATCATTGAAAATACCTTATAATATAACGTAATATGCAGTGTATCATTGAAAATACCATATATCATATCGTAGTATGCAGTGTATCATTGAAAATACCTTATAATATAACGTAATATACAGTGTATCATTGAAAATACCATATAACATATCGTAATATGCAGTGTATCATTGAAAATACCTTCTAATATAACGTAATATGCAGTGTATCATTGAAAATACCTTATAATATAACGTAATATGCACTGTATCATTGAAAATACCTTATGATATAACGTAATATGCAGTGTATCATTGAAAATACCTTATATCATATCGTAATATGCAGTGTATCATTGAAAATACCTTATAATATAACGTATGATGCAGTGTATCATTGAAAATACCTTATAACATATCCCAATATGCAGTGTATCATTGAAAATACCTTATAATATAACGTAATATGCAGTGTATCATTGAAAATACCTTATAATATAACGTAATATGCAGCGTATCATTGAAAATACATTATAATATAACGTAATATGCAGTGTATCATAGAAAATACCTTATAATATATCGTAGTTTATTATTGAAAATACCTTATACTGTATCGTAATATGCAGTCTATCAACGATAATGCCATATAATATAACGTAATATGCAGTGTATCAATGAAAATACCATATAATAGAACGTAATATGCAGTGTGTCATTGAAAATACCTTATAATATAACGTAACATGCAGTGCATCATTGATAATACCTTATAATATAACGTAATATGCAGTGTATCATTGAAAATACCTTATATCATATCGTAATATGCAGTGTATCATTGAAAATACCTTATAATATAACGTAATATGCAGTGTATCATTGAAAATTCGTCATAATATAACGTAATATGCACTGTATCATTGAAAATGCCTTATAATATAACGTAATATGCAGTATATCATTGAAAATACCATGTAATATAACGTAATATACAGTGTATCATTGAAAATACCTTCTAATATATCGTAGTTTATCATTGAAAATACCTTATAATATAACGTAATATGCAGTGTATCATTGAAAATACCTTATAATATAACGTAATATACAGTGCATCATTGTAAATACCTTATAACATATCGTAATATGCAGTGTATCATTGAAAATACCTTCTAATATAACGTAATATGCAGTGTATCATTGAAAATACCTTATAATATAACGTAATATGCAGTGTATCATTGAAAATACCTTATAATATAACGTAATACGCAGTGTATCATTGAAAATACCTTATAATATAGCGTAATGTGCAGTAGATCATTGAAAATACGTTATAATATAGCGTAATATGCAGTGTATCATTGAAAATACCTTATAATATAACGTAATATGCAGTGCATCGTTGAAAATACCTTATAATATAACGTAATATGCAGTGTATCATTGAAAATACCTTATAATACAACGTAATATGCAGTGTGTCATTGAAAATACCTTACATCATATCGTAATATACAGTGTATCATTGAAAATACCTTATAATATAACGTAATATGCAGTGTATCATTGAAAATACCTTATAACATATCGTAATATGCAGTGTATCATTGAAAATACCTTCTAATATATCGTAGTTTATTATTGAAAATACCTTATACTGTATCGTAATATGCAGTCTATCAACGATAATACCATATAATATAATGTAATATGCAGTGTATCATTGAAAATACCTTATAATATAATGTAATATGCAGTGAATCATTGAAAATACCATATAATATAACGTAATATACAGAGTATCATTGAAAATACCTTATAAAATAATGTAATATGCAGTGTTTCATTGAACATACCTTATAATATAACGTAATATGCAGTGTTTCATTGAAAATTCCTTATAATATAATGTAATATGTAGTGTATCATTGAAAATACCGTATAATATAACGTGATATGCAGTCTATCATTGAAAATACCTTATAATATAACGTAATATGCAGTGTGTCATTGAAAATACCATACATCATATCGTAATATACACTGTATCATTGAAAATACCTTATTATATAACGTAATATGCAGTGTATCATTGAAAATACCTTATAATATAATGTAATATGCAGTGAATCATTGAAAATACCATATAATATAACGTAATATACAGAGTATCATTGAAAATACCTTATAAAATAATGTAATATGCAGTGTGTCATTGAACATACCTTATAATATAACGTAATATGCAGTGTTTCATTGAAAATACCTTATAATATAATGTAATATGTAGTGTATCATTGAAAATACCGTATAATATAACGTGATATGCAGTCTATCATTGAAAATACCTTATAATATAACGTAATATGCAGTGTATCATTGAAAATACCATATATCATATCGTAGTATGCAGTGTATCATTGAAAATACCTTATAATATAACGTAATATACAGTGTATCATTGAAAATACCTTATAACATATCGTAATATGCAGTGTATCATTGAAAATACCTTCTAATATAACGTAATATGCAGTGTATCATTGAAAATACCTTATAATATAACGTAATATGCACTGTATCATTGAAAATACCTTATGATATAACGTAATATGCAGTGTATCATTGAAAATACCTTATATCATATCGTAATATGCAGTGTATCATTGAAAATACCTTATAATATAACGTATGATGCAGTGTATCATTGAAAATACCTTATAATATAACGTAATATGCAGTGTATCATTGAAAATACCATGTAATATAACGTAATATACAGTGTATCATTGAAAATACCTTCTAATATATCGTAGTTTATCATTGAAAATACCTTATAATATAACGTAATATGCAGTGTATCATTGAAAATACCTTATAATATAACGTAATATACAGTGTATCATTGTAAATACCTTATAACATATCGTAATATGCAGTGTATCATTGAAAATACCTTCTAATATAACGTAATATGCAGTGTATCATTGAAAATACCTTATAATATAGCGTAATGTGCAGTAGATCATTGAAAATACGTTATAATATAGCGTAATATGCAGTGTATCATTGAAAATACCTTATAATATAACGTAATATGCAGTGCATCGTTGAAAATACCTTATAATATAACGTAATATGCAGTGTATCATTGAAAATACCTTATAATACAACGTAATATGCAGTGTGTCATTGAAAATACCTTACATCATATCGTAATATACAGTGTATCATTGAAAATACCTTATAATATAACGTAATATACAGTGTATCATTGAAAATACCTTATAACATATCGTAATATGCAGTGTATCATTGAAAATACCTTCTAATATATCGTAGTTTATTATTGAAAATACCTTATACTGTATCGTAATATGCAGTCTATCAACGATAATACCATATAATATAATGTAATATGCAGTGTATCATTGAAAATACCTTATAATATAATGTAATATGCAGTGAATCATTGAAAATACCATATAATATAACGTAATATACAGAGTATCATTGAAAATACCTTATTATATAACGTAATATGCAGTGTATCATTGAAAATACCTTATAATATAATGTAATATGCAGTGAATCATTGAAAATACCATATAATATAACGTAATATACAGAGTATCATTGAAAATACCTTATAAAATAATGTAATATGCAGTGTATCATTGAAAATACCTTATAATATAATGTAATATGCAGTGAATCATTGAAAATACCATATAATATAACGTAATATACAGAGTATCATTGAAAATACCTTATAAAATAATGTAATATGCAGTGTGTCATTGAACATACCTTATAATATAACGTAATATGCAGTGTTTCATTGAAAATACCTTATAATATAATGTAATATGTAGTGTATCATTGAAAATACCGTATAATATAACGTGATATGCAGTCTATCATTGAAAATACCTTATAATATAACGTAATATGCAGTGTATCATTGAAAATACCATATATCATATCGTAGTATGCAGTGTATCATTGAAAATACCTTATAATATAACGTAATATACAGTGTATCATTGAAAATACCTTATAACATATCGTAATATGCAGTGTATCATTGAAAATACCTTCTAATATAACGTAATATGCAGTGTATCATTGAAAATACCTTATAATATAACGTAATATGCACTGTATCATTGAAAATACCTTATGATATAACGTAATATGCAGTGTATCATTGAAAATACCTTATATCATATCGTAATATGCAGTGTATCATTGAAAATACCTTATAATATAACGTATGATGCAGTGTATCATTGAAAATACCTTATAATATAACGTAATATGCAGTGTATCATTGAAAATACCATGTAATATAACGTAATATACAGTGTATCATTGAAAATACCTTCTAATATATCGTAGTTTATCATTGAAAATACCTTATAATATAACGTAATATGCAGTGTATCATTGAAAATACCTTATAATATAACGTAATATACAGTGTATCATTGTAAATACCTTATAACATATCGTAATATGCAGTGTATCATTGAAAATACCTTCTAATATAACGTAATATGCAGTGTATCATTGAAAATACCTTATAATATAGCGTAATGTGCAGTAGATCATTGAAAATACGTTATAATATAGCGTAATATGCAGTGTATCATTGAAAATACCTTATAATATAACGTAATATGCAGTGCATCGTTGAAAATACCTTATAATATAACGTAATATGCAGTGTATCATTGAAAATACCTTATAATACAACGTAATATGCAGTGTGTCATTGAAAATACCTTACATCATATCGTAATATACAGTGTATCATTGAAAATACCTTATAATATAACGTAATATACAGTGTATCATTGAAAATACCTTATAACATATCGTAATATGCAGTGTATCATTGAAAATACCTTCTAATATATCGTAGTTTATTATTGAAAATACCTTATACTGTATCGTAATATGCAGTCTATCAACGATAATACCATATAATATAATGTAATATGCAGTGTATCATTGAAAATACCTTATAATATAATGTAATATGCAGTGAATCATTGAAAATACCATATAATATAACGTAATATACAGAGTATCATTGAAAATACCTTATAATATAACGTAATATGCAGTGTATCATTGAAAATACCTTATAATATAATGTAATATGCAGTGAATCATTGAAAATACCATATAATATAACGTAATATACAGAGTATCATTGAAAATACCTTATAAAATAATGTAATATGCAGTGTGTCATTGAACATACCTTATAATATAACGTAATATGCAGTGTTTCATTGAAAATACCTTATAATATAATGTAATATGTAGTGTATCATTGAAAATACCGTATAATATAACGTGATATGCAGTCTATCATTGAAAATACCTTATAATATAACGTAATATGCAGTGTATCATTGAAAATACCTTATAATATAATGTAATATGCAGTGAATCATTGAAAATACCATATAATATAACGTAATATACAGAGTATCATTGAAAATACCTTACAAAATAATGTAATATGCAGTGTACCATTGAGAATACCTTATAATATAACGTAATATTTGCAGTCTATCATTGAAAATACCTTATAATATAACGTAATATTTGCAGTGTATCATTGAAAATACCTTATAAAATAATGTAATATGCAGTGTATCATTGAAAATACCTTATAAAATAATGTAATATGCAGTGTATCATTGAGTATACCTTATAATATAACGTAATATTTGCAGTCTATCATTGAAAATACCTTATAATATAACGTAATATGCAGTGTATCATTGAAAATACCTTATAAAATAACGTAAGATGCAGTGTATCATTGAAAATACCTTATAATATAATGTAATGTGCAGTGTATCATTGAGTATACCTTAGTAGGTAGGTTATGTTCATTCTGGACCAAAATGACCTTGGGGAGGGGGCTTGCTCCCCTCCCCCCTCCCCTCCCCCTGTGGAGGGGTTTTTTCGGGGGTCACCCCCAGACCGAACCGAGCGGTCTTTTTCGGGAGTCACCTCCAGACCTAACCGAGCGGTCTTTTTCGGGAGTCACCTCCAGACCTAACCAGGCCATCTTTTTTCGGGGTCACCCCCCAGACCTAACCGGTTTTCGGGGTCACTCCCCAGGCGCCATCTTTTTTCGGGGTCACCCCCAGGCGCCATCTTTTTTCGGGGGTCCGCGGATTGTCGAGTGGTTGCGAATTTTTTCGCGGTCACCCCCCAGACCTAACCTAATCTCGGCAAACTTTGCAACCGAACATTTTGCTGAGTCATTTTTTTTTTCAACTGAGAAAAACATTTCTAGCTCCGACGGGATTCGAACCCCGGTCTACCGCTTGGTAGACCATCTCATTAACCGCTTGACCAACCAACAATCTTATAAACACAGCGTTGATTTTGATATATATGAAGCAAAGAATCGCACGACGACGCGCATGCATAAACACGTGCACACCAGTAGAAGTGGAGAACGGCGGATTTTTGTGATGTCACAGCGGCGGTGATACAGATCGTTTTGCTGAGTAATCAGTTTGTATGTCACCTTTGACATCAGGGAATCTCGCATTTTGCAACTGAACACTTTGCTGAGTAATCAGTTTGTTATACCCACCTTTGGAATCTCGACACACCCGGCCAAATATTATAACTTCTTTTAAGACGAAGAAATAAGTTTGCTGAGTACAGAATCCTAGCCTGGATGGCATCACGAAGAAGCCTGAGAAAAGAAAAAGATGCTGACAAAGAACGAAAAAGCACGTACCACTCCAAATATAAGAGGAGACAACCTTTCACGAGACAGTCAGTCATCAACATGCCAATCCCGAGAGCATCGTACGACCTGCAGGAAGCCTACCAACTGGAGGAGGACTACGTCGGGCCCTTTGATGGGGTGAGGCCCAACGACCACCCTGAGACATATCACCAACTGTTGCAGATGTCCTGTGTGTTGATACCGTGGGACGGCGCAATATACACACATAATGCCCGAAGGATTTGTGATCCATGCTATCGTGCAGTTAGCGATGAAGTGGCATGGTATTATGTCGAAGGCTGTGTCATTTGTGTGGATCACAAATCGTGGAGGCGAGGCCTGCGGTGGAATGTGCAGAGTGCATCGAACAGAGTCTCGACTTCACCCCCGGTCAGTGGTGGCTGCTAACACATGGCACGATTTTTGATATAACAGTCAGGCAGTGGTGAGGGCACTGCGGAGCAATCGGCCCTTTTCAGGGCCACCAAATTTTAACGTGGAAACATGCCAATTCGAGCATCTCCTGAAAATTATAGCAATCCAATTAACACTTACATAGTTTGATTGAGGGTTATGAATCTAAGATTACAGTTGTTAGGTTGTTGTACTAATTTCATAAAAATCTTTATTTATTTTCAACTCACAAACGATACATCTTCAATCACAATAAAGGAATTCGATAATGACCCCACGGCAATGTTTCCGTCGAGTTGGGTATGATATACCGTTTGTCATCGTATGGACTCAGAGCAATTTTTCGTTCTGATACAGTATACACTTCATGTAATTTCGATCTTATGCATGCCTGAGTACGACTCATAACAATTTCGTTTTGTAGACACTGCAAGTAATCATCGAACGTTATTGTTGTCCTCACAACATTATTTTTTACACCTTTCGCTTTCTTTGTATCTTGTTTCCCATCTACACGCAATGTATACATTTTTGCTCTCAGCCCGACAAAGTCCGTCATTATCATCCCATTGTTCTCGTCTTTCATCAAGCCGGGAACCTTTTTATTTACAAGTGGGATATTATACTTATTCTCTATCGGATAATCGCTCGTGTCGAAACGGCTAATGTCGCGCCTCATGGTTTCATAAATATCCTCACACGTAATATGATAAATTAAACTATCTGTGTCTGTGTACATTATTTTACAATTTTGACCATATTGAGGAAACATGTACTCATGATGAAATTCATACAAGCAAGTTTTAGATATATCTAATATACACATACCCACATAGATGGGCTTGTCGAATTTCACCCTGAGTTTGCGCAATTCCACAGCCACAAAATTTTCAGAAAATACGCAACAACTGTGGAAATTTGGTTTCGCAATCATTGCCTCTGCACCATATCTTCCATCCCAATGTGTTACGAGTTTTACGTCTACATGATTCCGAACATTTTCCATAGTTTTACCGAATACCGCGTCGTTCATCAATTTGTACAAATTCTTTTCAAAATTGTTTGTCGCACGTGTTCTAAAGAGCGTATTTAATTCTATGTATTTGCGGAGCCATGGAGATTGTGCGAATTGGAGGATGCGATGAATCTTTGTAATACGAAGACCGTGGCGCAGGCATTGCTGCAGGTTATAATAGTGGATAACATATCGCTGCTTATCATGTAACGTTGCAAGCAACTTGACCTCTCTTTTGCCAGGCGGTTTGGCACGCGTCGGACAGAACGGCAAGTCGGCGTGAATATCGTGCAGACGTTGCGGATATTCTAGATCAACCTCGAGAATGTAGCCTATGGGTGAATCAGCGGCAATCAAAGCTATGTCAAAATTTTCAATGTCGTTAACCCATTGAAATTCGGCATATGGCAAAGGTTGGCACATTGCCCATCCGTACAAATTGTTTACATCAAAATATATCAAGTATGATGATGGTTTCGATGGATCGTACGACTGCATGTACTTGTTATTGGCTTCTGCATGTCTGCCGGAACATTGACTCAAACCGCCGCGTATACCACGTTCAATAAACATCACCATATCGATATCAGTTAATAATTCAAATCTAATTTTTGTATGCTTTAGCATAGCATCCCACGTGAATCCAGGTAATGTGTAATAATATGCTGGATCTAAACCGTAGCTCTTAATGCAGCTATCACGAAAATTTTCAAAAACATCAGCCAATAACAGTACATCAGTTTTCAAATACAGATCGCTGTATTCACCCAAGGTTTTTATGTTGAATCGCTTCCACACATTCTCGGCATGTGCATAATCGCGATCGGATACGGTTTCGCCTGTCAGCGAACTGTAAAATGACTCGAGCGACGACAAACATTTATCGTCTAATTTATCTACGCAATCGAGGTATTCGTATGGAAAGACACCCTTTCGTGTCAACAACTTGAAATTTTCAACGGAAAGATTTTGAAATTCGGAATGTAAAATTGTTAATTTGTCTGTATCGAGGAAAGATGCCAATTTGTCGAGACTGGTATTCAAAAATTTGTACGAATCGATGAATCGTAATTTAATACAATTTCGTGTCTCTGATTGCCGGTCTTCAACATTTTTTGTAAATGAAATGTACCTTTCCTTCGTTATGGGTAATACGTCGACATGCCCTTCAAACGCATTAGCTATTTCTTCGATAATAAAATGCGCATCGTACCCGGATAAATTGTGGAAAACTATGGGAATACAAAACGAAATTTTGTAATTTAGATTGCAGTCTTGATGTGCTGGACCTCTATAGCGCCCCGTTAGATGGCAATGATCGCGCACCCGTATATCGTTTTCCTCAAATGGTTTTTCGCAAATGTGGCAATGTGTTGCACCGATAAATGCATCAGACTGTTCATTCGATAACTGCGTCATATGTATATTACTGGATAGAGTGGATTTAACACGATGTGCCAAATTTTCTAATTCTTCAACGAACTATGAGACGCAATTCACATCGCGGCGACATCGATACACCGATAGAGATGCATCGTGTGCGCAATGCACATAGTATGCAATGCTAAATACTTTATGATGTTGGTATGCGTGTGATGTCTCCTCTCCGCAATCTTCCATCTTCTCGAGAGTGCATTCGAGATCGGCGTAAACGACAAATGGAAGCGGTTCTTTCCTGATATAGTTGTCGAAAGAGAGCCATTTATCGTCCTCGCTAGGTAGCACGATAGCGCAGTCATTCATTTTTGCACAGTCTCGTTCATGGATGTGCAATCTTTCGTTGGAATGAAAGTAATGCATGCACCTGCAAAAACATAATTTTTTACACGTTTTTATGATATACAATGATACTTTTGTAAAAATGTTGTACCTACCGATCGCAGATGAATTTCTTGCTGTGGTTCTTGCTCAATTGTGCACCAACGAGTCGGGACAGGTCCTTAATACACACATAATGTCCCATACTGCCAGCAGGGTCTTGTATGTACAGCAAGTTGACGTGTCGGTCCCTCTTCTGATTAGTGAGGCGAAGTGGAAAAAATACGATGGATTTTGCCCTATTCTTCTGCTCCCGGATGTCTTCAAAACCATACACATTGATCGAAATATTGTTCAACTTTTCGAACAGTGTAATTTGATTCAGCAGCATGGGAAACTCGATGTCATGGAATTTTAATACAGTTGTGTAATGCGGGTACGAATTTTGGCGGTTTACGTGAGTTGTCGCTGGATACAGAGCAGCAATCACTGACCATGCAAAGCACGCATTGCCTGTGGATTGCACATTAATTGTGGCATGCTTCAACGCTATTTCTCTCGGTATGTTGATCTGGCACCCTGCGTGCAATGGGTTATACTTGTTGATGCACACTGTAAGATTGAGTATTCGTGACAATGCCCATCCGCTATCCCGTTCCTGAAATTCTTCCAACGACGCTAGGATCGGCTCCACGAAACACTGCTCGTACAACTCTTCGAGATCGGATGTGTAAAAGATTTCACAGTTCTTTGTGCTCATGCTTTTGCACGAGCGTTGATCACCCGTCACAAATTCACCATTAAACACAATGTTCACTTTTAAAGATCTATGTTTTTCCAATGCGTTCCGTATTTTTTCAAGCACCATTTCCCTCGCGTCCTGGAGGAAGCTGCGTGGTTCAATGTAATTGGAATTTATGGCAGCACCAGTTAATATGCGGCTCTTGAAAGCCGAGTCTATTTCACGCCACAAGAGTTCAGTGCTTGCATGTCCTGCACCTTCACGTACGAAACGTCTTCGCAAAGAATGTTTCAAACTCTCAAGACCGGCGATACGCGCGATCAATGATTGTTGAATACCGATCGATAATCGAGGACGTTTCACTCGACTGTGTTCTTCAAGCAATTCGAGGCATTCGTTGCACCTTTCCTCCCAGGCAAGGTATTCTTCCTGCGATCTCAAGCGATCAGACTGATCCCACAACTGACGTTCAGTTTCCTGAATTTCCTCCATGGCTGTGTCGTTTTGTTATTTGCGCGAACAATGATTAAGCGAGACTAATTAAGGGCAGCGCATTTATAGCCTCCCGAAACAGTTGACTCAGCAAAATTCATAATGCGGTCTAAAACACATCATTTTCAAACATTGCTAAGTATCACATTACTCCAGTCCAAAACGATATTTGAAACGATGCATGAAATCCCCACCGAACCGTGTACGTTCGATACCCGTTCGATAGTCGTTCGATGCCCGTTCGACGTCGAACGTGTACGTTCGATACCCCGTTCTACACCCGTTCCACGTTGAACGTATACGTTCAACACCTCGTTCTACACCCGTTCCACGTTGAACGTATACGTTCAACACCTCGTTCGATGCCCGTTCGACGTCGAACGTGTACGTTCGATACCCCGTTCTACACCCGTTCCACGTTGAACGTATACGTTCAACACCTCGTTCTACACCCGTTCCACGTTGAACGTATACGTTCAACACCTCGTTCGATGCCCGTTCGACGTCGAACGTGTACGTTCGATACCCCGTTCTACACCCGTTCCACGTTGAACGTATACGTTCAACACCTCGTTCTACACCCGTTCTATGTTAAACATGTACGTTCGATACCCGTTCGATAGTTGTTCAAACCACGAACAAAATTTTAACTATCCGGTTAGGTCTGCGGCGAACCACGAACAAAATTTTAACTATCCGGTTAGGTCTGCGGCGAACCACGAACAAAATTTTAACTATCCGGTTAGGTCTGCGGCGAACCACGAACAAAAATTTTAACTATCCGGTTAGGTCTGCGGCGAACAACAAAAAATTTGCCCCGAGAGGGAGGAGTAGTGTGACGTGTATGGGCAGAGGGGCAAATTTTTTGTTGTTCGCCGCAGACCTAACCGGATAGTTAAAATTTTTGTTCGTGGTTCGCCGCAGACCTAACCGGATAGTTAAAATTTTGTTCGTGGTTCGCCGCAGACCTAACCGGATAGTTAAAATTTTGTTCGTGGTTCGCCGCAGACCTAACCGGATAGTTAAAATTTTGTTCGTGGTTTGAACAACTATCGAACGGGTATCGAACGTACATGTTTAACATAGAACGGGTGTAGAACGAGGTGTTGAACGTATACGTCAACTGTTTCGGGAGGCTATAAATGCGCTGCCCTTAATTAGTCTCGCTTAATCATTGTTCGCGCAAATAACAAAACGACACAGCCATGGAGGAAATTCAGGAAACTGAACGTCAGTTGTGGGATCAGTCTGATCGCTTGAGATCGCAGGAAGAATACCTTGCCTGGGAGGAAAGGTGCAACGAATGCCTCGAATTGCTTGAAGAACACAGTCGAGTGAAACGTCCTCGATTATCGATCGGTATTCAACAATCATTGATCGCGCGTATCGCCGGTCTTGAGAGTTTGAAACATTCTTTGCGAAGACGTTTCGTACGTGAAGGTGCAGGACATGCAAGCACTGAACTCTTGTGGCGTGAAATAGACTCGGCTTTCAAGAGCCGCATATTAACTGGTGCTGCCATAAATTCCAATTACATTGAACCACGCAGCTTCCTCCAGGACGCGAGGGAAATGGTGCTTGAAAAAATACGGAACGCATTGGAAAAACATAGATCTTTAAAAGTGAACATTGTGTTTAATGGTGAATTTGTGACGGGTGATCAACGCTCGTGCAGAAGCATGAGCACAAAGAACTGTGAAATCTTTTACACATCCGATCTCGAAGAGTTGTACGAGCAGTGCTTCGTGGAGCCGATCCTAGCGTCGTTGGAAGAATTTCAGGAACGGGATAGCGGATGGGCATTGTCACGAATACTCAATCTTACAGTGTGCATCAACAAGTATAACCCATTGCACGCAGGGTGCCAGATCAACATACCGAGAGAAATAGCGTTGAAGCATGCCACAATTAATGTGCAATCCACAGGCAATGCGTGCTTTGCATGGTCAGTGATTGCTGCTCTGTATCCAGCGACAACTCACGTAAACCGCCAAAATTCGTACCCGCATTACACAACTGTATTAAAATTCCATGACATCGAGTTTCCCATGCTGCTGAATCAAATTACACTGTTCGAAAAGTTGAACAATATTTCGATCAATGTGTATGGTTTTGAAGACATCCGGGAGCAGAAGAATAGGGCAAAATCCATCGTATTTTTTCCACTTCGCCTCACTAATCAGAAGAGGGACCGACACGTCAACTTGCTGTACATACAAGACCCTGCTGGCAGTATGGGACATTATGTGTGTATTAAGGACCTGTCCCGACTCGTTGGTGCACAATTGAGCAAGAACCACAGCAAGAAATTCATCTGCGATCGGTAGGTACAACATTTTTACAAAAGTATCATTGTATATCATAAAAACGTGTAAAAAATTATGTTTTTGCAGGTGCATGCATTACTTTCATTCCAACGAAAGATTGCACATCCATGAACGAGACTGTGCAAAAATGAATGACTGCGCTATCGTGCTACCTAGCGAGGACGATAAATGGCTCTCTTTCGACAACTATATCAGGAAAGAACCGCTTCCATTTGTCGTTTACGCCGATCTCGAATGCACTCTCGAGAAGATGGAAGATTGCGGAGAGGAGACATCACACGCATACCAACATCATAAAGTATTTAGCATTGCATACTATGTGCATTGCGCACACGATGCATCTCTATCGGTGTATCGATGTCGCCGCGATGTGAATTGCGTCTCATGGTTCGTTGAAGAATTAGAAAATTTGGCACATCGTGTTAAATCCACTCTATCCAGTAATATACATATGACGCAGTTATCGAATGAACAGTCTGATGCATTTATCGGTGCAACACATTGCCACATTTGCGAAAAACCATTTGAGGAAAACGATATACGGGTGCGCGATCATTGCCATCTAACGGGGCGCTATAGAGGTCCAGCACATCAAGACTGCAATCTAAATTACAAAATTTCGTTTTGTATTCCCATAGTTTTCCACAATTTATCCGGGTACGATGCGCATTTTATTATCGAAGAAATAGCTAATGCGTTTGAAGGGCATGTCGACGTATTACCCATAACGAAGGAAAGGTACATTTCATTTACAAAAAATGTTGAAGACCGGCAATCAGAGACACGAAATTGTATTAAATTACGATTCATCGATTCGTACAAATTTTTGAATACCAGTCTCGACAAATTGGCATCTTTCCTCGATACAGACAAATTAACAATTTTACATTCCGAATTTCAAAATCTTTCCGTTGAAAATTTCAAGTTGTTGACACGAAAGGGTGTCTTTCCATACGAATACCTCGATTGCGTAGATAAATTAGACGATAAATGTTTGTCGTCGCTCGAGTCATTTTACAGTTCGCTGACAGGCGAAACCGTATCCGATCGCGATTATGCACATGCCGAGAATGTGTGGAAGCGATTCAACATAAAAACCTTGGGTGAATACAGCGATCTGTATTTGAAAACTGATGTACTGTTATTGGCTGATGTTTTTGAAAATTTTCGTGATAGCTGCATTAAGAGCTACGGTTTAGATCCAGCATATTATTACACATTACCTGGATTCACGTGGGATGCTATGCTAAAGCATACAAAAATTAGATTTGAATTATTAACTGATATCGATATGGTGATGTTTATTGAACGTGGTATACGCGGCGGTTTGAGTCAATGTTCCGGCAGACATGCAGAAGCCAATAACAAGTACATGCAGTCGTACGATCCATCGAAACCATCATCATACTTGATATATTTTGATGTAAACAATTTGTACGGATGGGCAATGTGCCAACCTTTGCCATATGCCGAATTTCAATGGGTTAACGACATTGAAAATTTTGACATAGCTTTGATTGCCGCTGATTCACCCATAGGCTACATTCTCGAGGTTGATCTAGAATATCCGCAACGTCTGCACGATATTCACGCCGACTTGCCGTTCTGTCCGACGCGTGCCAAACCGCCTGGCAAAAGAGAGGTCAAGTTGCTTGCAACGTTACATGATAAGCAGCGATATGTTATCCACTATTATAACCTGCAGCAATGCCTGCGCCACGGTCTTCGTATTACAAAGATTCATCGCATCCTCCAATTCGCACAATCTCCATGGCTCCGCAAATACATAGAATTAAATACGCTCTTTAGAACACGTGCGACAAACAATTTTGAAAAGAATTTGTACAAATTGATGAACGACGCGGTATTCGGTAAAACTATGGAAAATGTTCGGAATCATGTAGACGTAAAACTCGTAACACATTGGGATGGAAGATATGGTGCAGAGGCAATGATTGCGAAACCAAATTTCCACAGTTGTTGCGTATTTTCTGAAAATTTTGTGGCTGTGGAATTGCGCAAACTCAGGGTGAAATTCGACAAGCCCATCTATGTGGGTATGTGTATATTAGATATATCTAAAACTTGCTTGTATGAATTTCATCATGAGTACATGTTTCCTCAATATGGTCAAAATTGTAAAATAATGTACACAGACACAGATAGTTTAATTTATCATATTACGTGTGAGGATATTTATGAAACCATGAGGCGCGACATTAGCCGTTTCGACACGAGCGATTATCCGATAGAGAATAAGTATAATATCCCACTTGTAAATAAAAAGGTTCCCGGCTTGATGAAAGACGAGAACAATGGGATGATAATGACGGACTTTGTCGGGCTGAGAGCAAAAATGTATACATTGCGTGTAGATGGGAAACAAGATACAAAGAAAGCGAAAGGTGTAAAAAATAATGTTGTGAGGACAACAATAACGTTCGATGATTACTTGCAGTGTCTACAAAACGAAATTGTTATGAGTCGTACTCAGGCATGCATAAGATCGAAATTACATGAAGTGTATACTGTATCAGAACGAAAAATTGCTCTGAGTCCATACGATGACAAACGGTATATCATACCCAACTCGACGGAAACATTGCCGTGGGGTCATTATCGAATTCCTTTATTGTGATTGAAGATGTATCGTTTGTGAGTTGAAAATAAATAAAGATTTTTATGAAATTAGTACAACAACCTAACAACTGTAATCTTAGATTCATAACCCTCAATCAAACTATGTAAGTGTTAATTGGATTGCTATAATTTTCAGGAGATGCTCGAATTGGCATGTTTCCACGTTAAAATTTGGTGGCCCTGAAAAGGGCCGATTGCTCCGCAGTGCCCTCACCACTGCCTGACTGTTATATCAAAAATCGTGCCATGTGTTAGCAGCCACCACTGACCGGGGGTGAAGTCGAGACTCTGTTCGATGCACTCTGCACATTCCACCGCAGGCCTCGCCTCCACGATTTGTGATCCACACAAATGACACAGCCTTCGACATAATACCATGCCACTTCATCGCTAACTGCACGATAGCATGGATCACAAATCCTTCGGGCATTATGTGTGTATATTGCGCCGTCCCACGGTATCAACACACAGGACATCTGCAACAGTTGGTGATATGTCTCAGGGTGGTCGTTGGGCCTCACCCCATCAAAGGGCCCGACGTAGTCCTCCTCCAGTTGGTAGGCTTCCTGCAGGTCGTACGATGCTCTCGGGATTGGCATGTTGATGACTGACTGTCTCGTGAAAGGTTGTCTCCTCTTATATTTGGAGTGGTACGTGCTTTTTCGTTCTTTGTCAGCATCTTTTTCTTTTCTCAGGCTTCTTCGTGATGCCATCCAGGCTAGGATTCTGTACTCAGCAAACTTATTTCTTCGTCTTAAAAGAAGTTATAATATTTGGCCGGGTGTGTCGAGATTCCAAAGGTGGGTATAACAAACTGATTACTCAGCAAAGTGTTCAGTTGCAAAATGCGAGATTCCCTGATGTCAAAGGTGACATACAAACTGATTACTCAGCAAAACGATCTGTATCACCGCCGCTGTGACATCACAAAAATCCGCCGTTCTCCACTTCTACTGGTGTGCACGTGTTTATGCATGCGCGTCGTCGTGCGATTCTTTGCTTCATATATATCAAAATCAACGCTGTGTTTATAAGATTGTTGGTTGGTCAAGCGGTTAATGAGATGGTCTACCAAGCGGTAGACCGGGGTTCGAATCCCGTCGGAGCTAGAAATGTTTTTCTCAGTTGAAAAAAAAAATGACTCAGCAAAATGTTCGGTTGCAAAGTTTGCCGAGATTAGGTTAGGTCTGGGGGGTGACCGCGAAAAAATTCGCAACAACTCGACAATCCGCGGACCCCCGAAAAAAGATGGCGCCTGGGGGTGACCCCGAAAAAAGATGGCGCCTGGGGAGTGACCCCGAAAACCGGTTAGGTCTGGGGGGTGACCCCGAAAAAAGATGGCCTGGTTAGGTCTGGAGGTGACTCCCGAAAAAGACCGCTCGGTTAGGTCTGGAGGTGACTCCCGAAAAAGACCGCTCGGTTCGGTCTGGGGGTGACCCCCGAAAAAACCCCTCCCCAGGGGGAGGGGAGGGGGGAGGGGAGCAAGCCCCCTCCCCAAGGTCATTTTGGTCCAGAATGAACATAACCTACCTACTTACCTTGTAATATAACGTAATATTTGCAGTCTATCATTGAAAATACCTTATAACATAACGTAATATGCAGTGTATAATTGAAAATACCTTATAAAATAATGTAACATGCAGTGTATCATTGAGTATACCTTATAATATAATGTAATATTTGCAGTCTATCATTGAAAATACCGTATAATATAACGTGATATGCAGTCTATCATTGAAAATACCTTATAATATAACGTAATATGCAGTGTATCATTGAAAATACCAAATAATACAATGTAATATGCAGTGTATCATTGAAAATACCATATAATATAACGTAATATACAGTGTTTCATTGAAAATACCTTATAAAATAATGTAATATGCAGTGTACCATTGAGAATACCTTATAATATAACGTAATATTTGCAGTCTATCATTGAAAATACCTTATAATATAACGTAATATTTGCAGTGTATCATTGAAAATACCTTACAAAATAATGTAATATGCAGTGTATCATAGAAATTACTTTATAATATAACGTAATATGCAGTGTATCATTGAAAATACCTTATAATATAATGTAATATGCAGTGAATCATTGAAAATACCATATAATATAACGTAATATGCAGTGTATCATTGAAAATACCTTATAATATAATGTAACATGCAGTGTATCATTCAAAATACATCACAATATAACGTAATATGCAGTGTATCATTGAAAATACCATATAATATAACGTAATATACAGTGTATCATTGAAAATACCTTACAATATAACGTAATATTTGCAGTCTATCATTGAAAATACCTTATAATATAACGTAATATGCAGTGTATCATAGAAATTACTTTATAATATAACGTAATATGCAGTGTATCATTGAAAATACCTTATAAAATAACGTAATATTTGCAGTCTATCATTGAAAATTCCTTATAATATAACGTAAAATGCAGTGTATCATTGAAAATACCTCATAATATAACGTAATATGCAGCGTATTATTGAAAATACCTTCTAATATATCGTAATATGCAGTGTATCATTGAAAATACCTTATAATATAATGTAATATGCAGTGTATCATTGAAAATACCTTATAATATAATGTAATATGCAGTGAATCATTGAAAATACCATATAATATAACGTAATATACAGAGTATCATTGAAAATACCTTATAAAATAATGTAATATGCAGTGTGTCATTGAACATACCTTATAATATAACGTAATATGCAGTGTTTCATTGAAAATACCTTATAATATAATGTAATATGTAGTGTATCATTGAAAATACCGTATAATATAACGTGATATGCAGTCTATCATTGAAAATACCTTATAATATAACGTAATATGCAGTGTATCATTGAAAATACCTTATAATATAATGTAATATGCAGTGAATCATTGAAAATACCATATAATATAACGTAATATACAGAGTATCATTGAAAATACCTTATAAAATAATGTAATATGCAGTGTACCATTGAGAATACCTTATAATATAACGTAATATTTGCAGTGTATCATTGAAAATACCTTATAATATAACGTAATATGCAGTGTATCATTGAAAATACCTTATAAAATAATGTAATATGCAGTGTATCATTGAGTATACCTTATAATATAACGTAATATTTGCAGTCTATCATTGAAAATACCTTATAATATAACGTAATATGCAGTGTATCATAGAAATTACTTTATAATATAACGTAATATGCAGTGTATCATTGAAAATACCTTATAATATAACGTAATATGCAGTGTATCATTGAAAATACCTTATAATATAACGTAATATGCAGTGTATCATTGAAAATACCTTATAATATAATGTAATATGCAGTGAATCATTGAAAATACCATATAATATAACGTAATATGCAGTGTATCATTGAAAATACCTTATAATATAATGTAACATGCAGTGTATCATTCAAAATACATCACAATATAACGTAATATGCAGTGTATCATTGAAAATACCATATAATATAACGTAATATACAGTGTATCATTGAAAATACCAACAATATAACGTAATATTTGCAGTCTATCATTGAAAATACCTTATAATATAACGTAATATGCAGTGTATCATAGAAATTACTTTATAATATAACGTAATATGCAGTGTATCATTGAAAATACCTTATAAAATAACGTAATATTTGCAGTCTATCATTGAAAATTCCTTATAATATAACGTAAAATGCAGTGTATCATTGAAAATACCTCATAATATAACGTAATATGCAGCGTATTATTGAAAATACCTTCTAATATATCGTAATATGCAGTGTATCATTGAAAATACCTTATAATATAATGTAATATGCAGTGTATCATTGAGAATACCTTATAATATAACGAAATATTTGCAGTCTATCATTGAAAATACCTTATAATATAACGTAATATGCAGTGTATCATAGAAATTACTTTATAATATAACGTAATATGCAGTGTATCATTGAAAATACCTTATAATATAACGTAATATGCAGTGTATCATTGAAAATACCTTATAATATAACGTAATATGCAGTGTATCATTGAAAATACCTTATAATATAATGTAATATGCAGTGAATCATTGAAAATACCATATAATATAACGTAATATGCAGTGTATCATTGAAAATACCTTATAATATAATGTAACATGCAGTGTATCATTCAAAATACATCACAATATAACGTAATATGCAGTGTATCATTGAAAATACCATATAATATAACGTAATATACAGTGTATCATTGAAAATACCTTACAATATAACGTAATATTTGCAGTCTATCATTGAAAATACCTTATAATATAACGTAATATGCAGTGTATCATAGAAATTACTTTATAATATAACGTAATATGCAGTGTATCATTGAAAATACCTTATAAAATAACGTAATATTTGCAGTCTATCATTGAAAATTCCTTATAATATAACGTAAAATGCAGTGTATCATTGAAAATACCTCATAATATAACGTAATATGCAGCGTATTATTGAAAATACCTTCTAATATATCGTAATATGCAGTGTATCATTGAAAATACCTTATAATATAATGTAATATGCAGTGTATCATTGAGAATACCTTATAATATAACGAAATATTTGCAGTCTATCATTGAAAATACCTTATAATATAACGTAATATGCAGTGTATCATTGAACATACCTTATAATATAACGCAATATGCAGTGTTTCATTGAAAATACCTTATAATATAATGTAATATGCAGTGTATCATTGAAAATACCTTATAATATAATGTAATATGCAGTGAATCATTGAAAATACCATATAATATAACGCAATATACAGAGTATCATTGAAAATACCTTATAAAATAATGTAATATGCAGTGTGTCATTGAACATACCTTATAATATAACGTAATATGCAGTGTTTCATTGAAAATACCTTATAATATAATGTAATATGTAGTGTATCATTGAAAATACCGTATAATATAACGTGATATGCAGTCTATCATTGAAAATACCTTATAATATAACGTAATATGCAGTGTATCATTGAAAATACCTTATAATATAATGTAATATGCAGTGAATCATTGAAAATACCATATAATATAACGTAATATACAGAGTATCATTGAAAATACCTTATAAAATAATGTAATATGCAGTGTACCATTGAGAATACCTTATAATATAACGTAATATTTGCAGTCTATCATTGAAAATACCTTATAATATAACGTAATATTTGCAGTGTATCATTGAAAATACCTTATAAAATAATGTAATATGCAGTGTGTCATTGAACATACCTTATAATATAACGTAATATGCAGTGTTTCATTGAAAATACCTAATAATATAATGTAATATGTAGTGTATCATTGAAAATACCGTATAATATAACGTGATATGCAGTCTATCATTGAAAATACCTTATAATATAACGTAATAAGCAGTGTATCATTGAAAATACCTTATAATATAATGTAATATGCAGTGTGTCATTGAACATACCTTATAATATAACGCAATATGCAGTGTTTCATTGAAAATACCTTATAATATAATGTAATATGCAGTGTATCATTGAGTATACCTTATAATATAACGTAATATTTGCAGTCTATCATTGAAAATACCTTATAATATAACGTAATATGCAGTGTATCATAGAAATTACTTTATAATATAACGTAATATGCAGTGTATCATTGAAAATACCATATAATATAACGTAATATGCAGTGTATCATTGAAAATACCTTATAATATAGCGTAATATGCAGTATATCATTGAAAATACCTTATAATATAGCGTAATATGCAGTGTGTCATTGAAAATACCTTACATCATATCGTAATATGCATTGTATCATTGAAAATACCTTATAATATAACGTAATATACAGTGTATCATTGAAAATACCTTATAATATAACGTAATATGCAGTGTATCATTGAAAATACCTTCTAATATATCGTAGTTTATCATTGAAAATACCATGTAATATAACGTAATATACAGTGTATCATTGAAATTACCTTAAAATATAACGTAATATGCAGTGCATCATTGAAAATACCTTATAACATATCCTAATATGCAGTTTATCATAGAAAATACCTTATAATATAACGTAATATGCAGTGTATCATTGAAAATACCTTATAATATAACGTAACATGCAGTGTATCATTGAAAATACCTTATAATTTAACGTAATATGCAGTGTATCATTGAAAATACCTTATAATATAACGTAATATGCAGTGTATCATTGAAAATACCTTATAATATAACGTAATATGCAGTGTATCATTGAAAATACCTTATAATATAACGTAATATGCAGTGTGTCATTGAAAATACCTTACATCATATCGTAATATGCATTGTATCATTGAAAATACCTTATAATATAACGTAATATGCAGTGTATCATTGAGAGTACCTTATAATATAACGTAATATGCAGTGTATCATTGAAAATACCTTATAATATAACGTAATATTTGCAGTCTATCATTGAAAATACCTTATAATATAACGTAGTATGCAGTGTATCATTGAAAATACCATATAATATAACGTAATATACAGAGTATCATTGAAAATACCTAATAAAATAATGTAATATGCAGTGTGTCATTGAACATACCTTATAATATAACGTAATATGCAGTGTTTCATTGAAAATACCTAATAATATAATGTAATATGCAGTGAATCATTGAAAATACCATATAATATAACGTAATATACAGAGTATCATTGAAAATACCTAATAAAATAATGTAATATGCAGTGTGTCATTGAACATACCTTATAATATAACGTAATATGCAGTGTTTCATTGAAAATACCTAATAATATAATGTAATATGTAGTGTATCATTGAAAATACCGTATAATATAACGTGATATGCAGTCTATCATTGAAAATACCTTATAATATAACGTAATAAGCAGTGTATCATTGAAAATACCTTATAATATAATGTAATATGCAGTGTGTCATTGAACATACCTTATAATATAACGCAATATGCAGTGTTTCATTGAAAATACCTTATAATATAATGTAATATGCAGTGTATCATTGAAAATACCTTATAATATAATGTAATATGCAGTGAATCATTGAAAATACCATATAATATAACGTAATATACAGAGTATCATTGAAAATACCTAATAAAATAATGTAATATGCAGTGTATCATTGAAAATACCATGTAATATAACGTAATATACAGTGTATCATTGAAAATACCTTATAATATAACGTAATATGCAGTGCATCATTGAAAATACCTTATAACATATCCTAATATGCAGTGTATCATAGAAAATACCTTATAATATAACGTAATATGCAGTGTATCATTGAAAATACCTTATAATATAACGTAATATGCAGTGTATCATTGAAAATACCTTATAATATAACGTAATATGCAGTGTATCATTGAAAATACCTTATAATATAGCGTAATATGCAGTGTATCATTGAAAATACCTTCTAATATAGCGTAATATGCAGTGTATCATTGAAAATACCTTATAATATAACGTAATATGCAGTGTATCATTGAAAATACCTTATAATATAACGTAATATGCAGTGTATCATTGAAAATACCTTATAATATAACGTAATATGCAGTGTATCATTGAAAATACCTTATAATATAACGTAATATGCAGTGTATCATAGAAAATACCATGTAATATAACGTAATATACAGTGTATCATTGAAAATACCTTATAATATAACGTAATATGCAGTGTATCAGTGAAAATACCTTCTAATATATCGTAGTTTATCATTGAAAATACCTTATAATATAACGTAATATGCAGTGTATCATTGAAAATACCTTATAATATAACGTAATATGCAGTGTACCATTGAAAATACCTTATAACATATCGTAATTTGTAGTGTATCTTTGAAAATACCTTATAATATAGCGTAATATCCAGTGTATCATTGAAAATACCTTCTAATATATCGTAGTTTATCATTGAAAATACCTTATAATATAACGTAATATGCAGTGTATCATTGAAAATACCTTCTAATATATCGTAGTTTATCATTGAAAATACCTTATAATATAACGTAATATGCAGTGTATCATTGAAAATACCTTCTAATATATCGTAGTTTATCATTGAAAATACCTTATAATATAACGTAATATGCAGTGTATCATTGAAAATACCTTATAATATAACGTAATATACAGTGTATCATTGAAAATACCTTATAACATATCGTAATATGCAGTGTATCATTGAAAATACCTTATAATATAACGTAATATGCAGTGTATCATTGAAAATACCTTATAATATAACGTAATATGCAGTGTATCATTGAAAATACCTTATAATATAACGTAATATGCAGTGTATCATTGAAAATACCTTATAATATAACGTAATATGCAGTGTATCATTGAAAATACCTTATAATATAACGTAATATGCAGTGTATCATAGAAAATACCATGTAATATAACGTAATATACAGTGTATCATTGAAAATACCTTATAATATAACGTAATATGCAGTGTATCAGTGAAAATACCTTCTAATATATCGTAGTTTATCATTGAAAATACCTTATAATATAACGTAATATGCAGTGTATCATTGAAAATACCTTATAATATCACGTAATATGCAGTGTACCATTGAAAATACCTTATAACATATCGTAATTTGTAGTGTATCTTTGAAAATACCTTATAATATAGCGTAATATCCAGTGTATCATTGAAAATACCTTCTAATATATCGTAGTTTATCATTGAAAATACCTTATAATATAACGTAATATGCAGTGTATCATTGAAAATACCTTCTAATATATCGTAGTTTATCATTGAAAATACCTTATAATATAACGTAATATGCAGTGTATCATTGAAAATACCTTCTAATATATCGTAGTTTATCATTGAAAATACCTTATAATATAACGTAATATGCAGTGTATCATTGAAAATACCTTCTAATATATCGTAGTTTATCATTGAAAATACCTTATAATATAACGTAATATGCAGTATATCATAGAAAATACCATGTAATATAACGTAATATACAGTGTATCATTGAAAATACCTTATAATATAACGTAATATGCAGTGTATCATTGAAAATACCTTATAATATAACGTAATATGCAGTGTATCATTGAATATACCTTATAATATAACGTAATATGCAGTGTATCATTGAAAATACCTTATAATATAACGTAATATGCAGTGTATCATTGAAAATACCTTATAATATAACGTAATATGCAGTCTATCATAGAAAATACCATATAATATAACGTAATATACAGTGTATCATTGAAAATACCTTATAATATAACGTAATATGCAGTGTATCAATGAAAATACCTTCTAATATATCGTAGTTTATCATTGAAAATACCTTATAATATAACGTAATATGCAGTGTATCATTGAAAATACCTTATAATATAACGTAATATGCAGTGTATCATAGAAAATACCATGTAATATAACGTAATATACAGTGTATCATTGAAAATACCTTATAATATAACGTAATATGCAGTGTATCATTGAAAATACCTTATAATATAACGTTATATGCAGTGTGTCATTGAAAATACCTTACATCATATCGTAATATGCAGTGTATCATTGAAAATACCTTATAATATAACGTAATATGCAGTGTATCATTGAAAATACATTATAATATAACGTAATATGCAGTGTATCATTGAAAATACCTTATAATATAACGTAATATGCAGTGTATCATTGAAAATACCTTATAATATAACGTAATATGCAGCGTATCATTGAAAATACCTTATAATATAACGTAATATGCAGTGTATCATTGAAAATACCTTATAATATAACGTAATATGCAGTGTGTCATTGAAAATACCTTACATCATATCGTAATATGCATTGTATCATTGAAAATACCTTATAATATAACGTAATATGCAGTGTATCATTGAGAATACCTTATAATATAACGTAATATGCAGTGTATCATTGAAAATACCTTATAATATAATGCAATATGCAGTGTATCATTGAGAATACCTTATAATATAACGAAATATTTGCAGTCTATCATTGAAAATACCTTATAATATAATGTAATATGCAGTGTGTCATTGAACATACCTTATAATATAACGCAATATGCAGTGTTTCATTGAAAATACCTTATAATATAATGTAATATGCAGTGTATCATTGAAAATACCTTATAATATAATGTAATATGCAGTGAATCATTGAAAATACCATATAATATAACGTAATATACAGAGTATCATTGAAAATACCTAATAAAATAATGTAATATGCAGTGTGTCATTGAACATACCTTATAATATAACGTAATATGCAGTGTTTCATTGAAAATACCTAATAATATAATGTAATATGTAGTCTATCATTGAAAATACCTTATAATATAACGTAATATGCAGTGTTTCATTGAAAATACCTAATAATATAATGTAATATGTAGTGTATCATTGAAAATACCGTATAATATAACGTGATATGCAGTCTATCATTGAAAATACCTTATAATATAACGTAATAAGCAGTGTATCATTGAAAATACCTTATAATATAATGTAATATGCAGTGTGTCATTGAACATACCTTATAATATAACGCAATATGCAGTGTTTCATTGAAAATACTTTATAATATAATGTAATATGCAGTGTATCATTGAAAATACCTTATAATATAATGTAATATGCAGTGAATCATTGAAAATACCATATAATATAACGTAATATACAGAGTATCATTGAAAATACCTAATAAAATAATGTAATATGCAGTGTGTCATTGAACATACCTTATAATATATCGTAATATGCAGTGTTTCATTGAAAATACCTAATAATATAATGTAATATGTAGTGTATCATTGAAAATACCGTATAATATAACGTGATATGCAGTCTATCATTGAAAATACCTTATAATATAACGTAATAAGCAGTGTATCATTGAAAATACCTTATAATATAATGTAATATGCAGTGTGTCATTGAACATACCTTATAATATAACGCAATATGCAGTGTTTCATTGAAAATACCTTATAATATAATGTAATATGCAGTGTATCATTGAAAATACCTTATAATATAATGTAATATGCAGTGAATCATTGAAAATACCATATAATATAACGTAATATACAGAGTATCATTGAAAATACCTAATAAAATAATGTAATATGCAGTGTGTCATTGAACATACCTTATAATATAACGTAATATGCAGTGTTTCATTGAAAATACCTAATAATATAATGTAATATGTAGTGTATCATTGAAAATACCGTATAATATAACGTGATATGCAGTCTATCATTGAAAATACCTTATAATATAACGTAATAAGCAGTGTATCATTGAAAATACCTTATAATGTAATGTAATATGCAGTGTGTCATTGAACATACCTTATAATATAACGCAATATGCAGTGTTTCATTGAAAATACCTTATAATATAATGTAATATGCAGTGTATCATTGAAAATACCTTATAATATAATGTAATATGCAGTGAATCATTGAAAATACCATATAATATAACGTAATATACAGAGTATCATTGAAAATACCTAATAAAATAATGTAATATGCAGTGTATCATTGAAAATACCATGTAATATAACGTAATATACAGTGTATCATTGAAAATACCTTATAATATAACGTAATATGCAGTGCATCATTGAAAATACCTTATAACATATCCTAATATGCAGTGTATCATAGAAAATACCTTATAATATAACGTAATATGCAGTGTATCATTGAAAATACCTTATAATATAACGTAATATGCAGTGTATCATTGAAAATACCTTATAATATAACGTAATATGCAGTGTATCATAGAAAATACCATGTAATATAACGTAATATACAGTGTATCATTGAAAATACCTTATAATATAACGTAATATGCAGTGTATCATTGAAAATACCTTCTAATATATCGTAGTTTATCATTGAAAATACCTTATAATATAACGTAATATGCAGTGTATCATTGAAAATACCTTATAATATAACGTTATATGCAGTGTGTCATTGAAAATACCTTACATCATATCGTAATATGCAGTGTATCATTGAAAATACCTTATAATATAACGTAATATGCAGTGTATCATTGAAAATACATTATAATATAACGTAATATGCAGTGTATCATTGAAAATACCTTATAATATAACGTAATATGCAGTGTATCATTGAAAATACCTTATAATATAACGTAATATGCAGTGTATCATTGAAAATACCTTATAATATAACGTAATATGCAGTGTATCATTGAAAATACCTTATAATATAACGTAATATGCAGTGTGTCATTGAAAATACCTTACATCATATCGTAATATGCATTGTATCATTGAAAATACCTTATAATATAACGTAATATGAGGTGTATCATTGAGAATACCTTATAATATAACGTAATATGCAGTGTATCATTGAAAATACCTTATAATATAACGTAATATTTGCAGTCTATCATTGAAAATACCTTATAATATAACGTAGTATGCAGTGTATCATTGAAAATACCTTATAATATAATGCAATATGCAGTGTATCATTGAGAATACCTTATAATATAACGAAATATTTGCAGTCTATCATTGAAAATACCTTATAATATAATGTAATATGCAGTGTGTCATTGAACATACCTTATAATATAACGCAATATGCAGTGTTTCATTGAAAATACCTTATAATATAATGTAATATGCAGTGTATCATTGAAAATACCTTATAATATAATGTAATATGCAGTGAATCATTGAAAATACCATATAATATAACGTAATATACAGAGTATCATTGAAAATACCTAATTAAATAATGTAATATGCAGTGTGTCATTGAACATACCTTATAATATAACGTAATATGCAGTGTTTCATTGAAAATACCTAATAATATAATGTAATATGTAGTGTATCATTGAAAATACCGTATAATATAACGTGATATGCAGTCTATCATTGAAAATACCTTATAATATAACGTAATAAGCAGTGTATCATTGAAAATACCTTATAATATAATGTAATATGCAGTGTGTCATTGAACATACCTTATAATATAACGCAATATGCAGTGTTTCATTGAAAATACCTTATAATATAATGTAATATGCAGTGTATCATTGAAAATACCTTATAATATAATGTAATATGCAGTGAATCATTGAAAATACCATATAATATAACGTAATATACAGAGTATCATTGAAAATACCTAATAAAATAATGTAATATGCAGTGTATCATTGAAAATACCATGTAATATAACGTAATATACAGTGTATCATTGAAAATACCTTATAATATAACGTAATATGCAGTGCATCATTGAAAATACCTTATAACATATCCTAATATGCAGTGTATCATAGAAAATACCTTATAATATAACGTAATATGCAGTGTATCATTGAAAATACCTTATAATATAACGTAATATGCAGTGTATCATTGAAAATACCTTATAATATAACGTAATATGCATTGTATCATTGAAAATACCTTATAATATAACGTAATATGCAGTGTATCATAGAAAATACCATGTAATATAACGTAATATACAGTGTATCATTGAAAATACCTTATAATATAACGTAATATGCAGTGTATCATTGAAAATACCTTCTAATATATCGTAGTTTATCATTGAAAATACCTTATAATATAACGTAATATGCAGTGTATCATTGAAAATACCTTCTAATATATCGTAGTTTATCATTGAAAATACCTTATAATATAACGTATATGCAGTGTATCATTGAAAATACCTTATAATATAACGTTATATGCAGTGAGTCATTGAAAATACCTTACATCATATCGTAATATGCAGTGTATCATTGAAAATACCTTATAATATAACGTAATATGCAGTGTATCATTGAAAATACATTATAATATAACGTAATATGCAGTGTATCATTGAAAATACCTTATAATATAACGTAATATGCAGTGTATCATTGAAAATACCTTATAATATAACGTAATATGCAGTGTATCATTGAAAATACCTTATAATATAACGTAATATGCAGTGTATCATTGAAAATACCTTATAATATAATGCAATATGCAGTGTATCATTGAGAATACCTTATAATATAACGAAATATTGCAGTCTATCATTGAAAATACCTTATAATATAATGTAATATGCAGTGTGTCATTGAACATACCTTATAATATAACGCAATATGCAGTGTTTCATTGAAAATACCTTATAATATAATGTAATATGCAGTGTATCATTGAAAATACCTTATAATATAATGTAATATGCAGTGAATCATTGAAAATACCATATAATATAACGTAATATACAGAGTATCATTGAAAATACCTAATAAAATAATGTAATATGCAGTGTGTCATTGAACATACCTTATAATATAACGTAATATGCAGTGTTTCATTGAAAATACCTAATAATATAATGTAATATGTAGTGTATCATTGAAAATACCGTATAATATAACGTGATATGCAGTCTATCATTGAAAATACCTTATAATATAACGTAATAAGCAGTGTATCATTGAAAATACCTTATAATATAATGTAATATGCAGTGTGTCATTGAACATACCTTATAATATAACGCAATATGCAGTGTTTCATTGAAAATACCTTATAATATAATGTAATATGCAGTGTATCATTGAAAATACCTTATAATATAATGTAATATGCAGTGAATCATTGATAATACCATATAATATAACGTAATATACAGAGTATCATTGAAAATACCTAATAAAATAATGTAATATGCAGTGTGTCATTGAACATACCTTATAATATAACGTAATATGCAGTGTTTCATTGAAAATACCTAATAATATAATGTAATATGTAGTGTATCATTGAAAATACCGTATAATATAACGTGATATGCAGTCTATCATTGAAAATACCTTATAATATAACGTAATAAGCAGTGTATCATTGAAAATACCTTATAATATAATGTAATATGCAGTGTGTCATTGAAAATACCTTATAATATAACGCAATATGCAGTGTTTCATTGAAAATACCTTATAATATAATGTAATATGCAGTGTATCATTGAAAATACCTTATAATATAATGTAATATGCAGTGAATCATTGAAAATACCATATAATATAACGTAATATACAGAGTATCATTGAAAATACCTAATAAAATAATGTAATATGCAGTGTATCATTGAAAATACCATGTAATATAACGTAATATACAGTGTATCATTGAAAATACCTTATAATATAACGTAATATGCAGTGCATCATTGAAAATACCTTATAACATATCCTAATATGCAGTGTATCATAGAAAATACCTTATAATATAACGTAATATGCAGTGTATCATTGCAAATACCTTATAATATAACGTAATATGCAGTGTATCATTGAAAATACCTTATAATATAACGTAATATGCAGTGTATCATTGAAAATACCTTATAATATAACGTAATATGCAGTGTGTCATTGAAAATACCTTACATCATATCGTAATATGCATTGTATCATTGAAAATACCTTATAATATAACGTAATATGCAGTGTATCATTGAAAATACCTTATAATATAACGTAATATGCAGTGTATCATTGAAAATACCTTATAATATAATGCAATATGCAGTGTATCATTGAGAATACCTTATAATATAACGAAATATTTGCAGTCTATCATTGAAAATACCTTATAATATAATGTAATATGCAGTGTGTCATTGAACATACCTTATAATATAACGCAATATGCAGTGTTTCATTGAAAATACCTTATAATATAATGTAATATGCAGTGTATCATTGAAAATACCTTATAATATAATGTAATATGCAGTGAATCATTGAAAATACCATATAATATAACGTAATATACAGAGTATCATTGAAAATACCTAATAAAATAATGTAATATGCAGTGTGTCATTGAACATACCTTATAATATAACGTAATATGCAGTGTTTCATTGAAAATACCTAATAATATAATGTAATATGTAGTGTATCATTGAAAATACCGTATAATATAACGTGATATGCAGTCTATCATTGAAAATACCTTATAATATAACGTAATATGCAGTGTTTCATTGAAAATACCTAATAATATAATGTAATATGTAGTGTATCATTGAAAATACCGTATAATATAACGTGATATGCAGTCTATCATTGAAAATACCTTATAATATAACGTAATAAGCAGTGTATCATTGAAAATACCTTATAATATAATGTAATATGCAGTGTGTCATTGAACATACCTTATAATATAACGCAATATGCAGTGTTTCATTGAAAATACTTTATAATATAATGTAATATGCAGTGTATCATTGAAAATACCTTATAATATAATGTAATATGCAGTGAATCATTGAAAATACCATATAATATAACGTAATATACAGAGTATCATTGAAAATACCTAATAAAATAATGTAATATGCAGTGTGTCATTGAACATACCTTATAATATATCGTAATATGCAGTGTTTCATTGAAAATACCTAATAATATAATGTAATATGTAGTGTATCATTGAAAATACCGTATAATATAACGTGATATGCAGTCTATCATTGAAAATACCTTATAATATAACGTAATAAGCAGTGTATCATTGAAAATACCTTATAATATAATGTAATATGCAGTGTGTCATTGAACATACCTTATAATATAACGCAATATGCAGTGTTTCATTGAAAATACCTTATAATATAATGTAATATGCAGTGTATCATTGAAAATACCTTATAATATAATGTAATATGCAGTGAATCATTGAAAATACCATATAATATAACGTAATATACAGAGTATCATTGAAAATACCTAATAAAATAATGTAATATGCAGTGTATCATTGAAAATACCATGTAATATAACGTAATATACAGTGTATCATTGAAAATACCTTATAATATAACGTAATATGCAGTGTATCATTGAAAATACCTTATAACATATCCTAATATGCAGTGTATCATAGAAAATACCTTATAATATAACGTAATATGCAGTGTATCATTGCAAATACCTTATAATATAACGTAATATGCAGTGTATCATTGAAAATACCTTATAATATAACGTAATATGCAGTGTATCATTGAAAATACCTTATAATATAACGTAATATGCAGTGTGTCATTGAAAATACCTTACATCATATCGTAATATGCATTGTATCATTGAAAATACCTTATAATATAACGTAATATGCAGTGTATCATTGAGAATACCTTATAATATAACGTAATATGCAGTGTATCATTGAAAATACCTTATAATATAATGCAATATGCAGTGTATCATTGAGAATACCTTATAATATAACGAAATATTTGCAGTCTATCATTGAAAATACCTTATAATATAATGTAATATGCAGTGTGTCATTGAACATACCTTATAATATAACGCAATATGCAGTGTTTCATTGAAAATACCTTATAATATAATGTAATATGCAGTGTATCATTGAAAATACCTTATAATATAATGTAATATGCAGTGAATCATTGAAAATACCATATAATATAACGTAATATACAGAGTATCATTGAAAATACCTAATAAAATAATGTAATATGCAGTGTGTCATTGAACATACCTTATAATATAACGTAATATGCAGTGTTTCATTGAAAATACCTAATAATATAATGTAATATGTAGTGTATCATTGAAAATACCGTATAATATAACGTGATATGCAGTCTATCATTGAAAATACCTTATAATATAACGTAATATGCAGTGTTTCATTGAAAATACCTAATAATATAATGTAATATGTAGTGTATCATTGAAAATACCGTATAATATAAACATGATATGCAGTCTATCATTGAAAATACCTTATAATATAACGTAATAAGCAGTGTATCATTGAAAATACCTTATAATATAATGTAATATGCAGTGTGTCATTGAACATACCTTATAATATAACGCAATATGCAGTGTTTCATTGAAAATACTTTATAATATAATGTAATATGCAGTGTATCATTGAAAATACCTTATAATATAATGTAATATGCAGTGAATCATTGAAAATACCATATAATATAACGTAATATACAGAGTATCATTGAAAATACCTAATAAAATAATGTAATATGCAGTGTGTCATTGAAAATACCTTCTAATATATCGTAATTGCAGTGTTTCATTGAAAATACCTAATAATATAATGTAATATGTAGTGTATCATTGAAAATACCGTATAATATAACGTGATATGCAGTCTATCATTGAAAATACCTTATAATATAACGTAATAAGCAGTGTATCATTGAAAATACCTTATAATATAATGTAATATGCAGTGTGTCATTGAACATACCTTATAATATAACGCAATATGCAGTGTTTCATTGAAAATACCTTCTAATATATCGTAGTTTATCATTGAAAATACCTTATAATATAACGTAATATGCAGTGTATCATTGAAAATACCTTATAATATAATGTAATATGCAGTAAATCATTGAAAATACCATATAATATAACGTAATATACAGAGTATCATTGAAAATACCTAATAAAATAATGTAATATGCAGTGTGTCATTGAACATACCTTATAATATAACGTAATATGCAGTGTTTCATTGAAAATACCTAATAATATAATGTAATATGTAGTGTATCATTGAAAATACCGTATAATATAACGTGATATGCAGTCTATCATTGAAAATACCTTATAATATAACGTAATAAGCAGTGTATCATTGAAAATACCTTATAATGTAATGTAATATGCAGTGTGTCATTGAACATACCTTATAATATAACGCAATATGCAGTGTTTCATTGAAAATACCTTATAATATAATGTAATATGCAGTGTATCATTGAAAATACCTTATAATATAATGTAATATGCAGTGAATCATTGAAAATACCATATAATATAACGTAATATACAGAGTATCATTGAAAATACCTAATAAAATAATGTAATATGCAGTGTATCATTGAAAATACCATGTAATATAACGTAATATACAGTGTATCATTGAAAATACCTTATAATATAACGTAATATGCAGTGCATCATTGAAAATACCTTATAACATATCCTAATATGCAGTGTATCATAGAAAATACCTTATAATATAACGTAATATGCAGTGTATCATTGAAAATACCTTATAATATAACGTTATATGCAGTGTGTCATTGAAAATACCTTACATCATATCGTAATATGCAGTGTATCATTGAAAATACCTTATAATATAACGTAATATGCAGTGTATCATTGAAAATACATTATAATATAACGTAATATGCAGTGTATCATTGAAAATACCTTATAATATAACGTAATATGCAGTGTATCATTGAAAATACCTTATAATATAACGTAATATGCAGTGTATCATTGAAAATACCTTATAATATAACGTAATATGCAGTGTATCATTGAAAATACCTTATAATATAACGTAATATGCAGTGTGTCATTGAAAATACCTTACATCATATCGTAATATGCATTGTATCATTGAAAATACCTTATAATATAACGTAATATGAGGTGTATCATTGAGAATACCTTATAATATAACGTAATATGCAGTGTATCATTGAAAATACCTTATAATATAACGTAATATTTGCAGTCTATCATTGAAAATACCTTATAATATAACGTAGTATGCAGTGTATCATTGAAAATACCTTATAATATAATGCAATATGCAGTGTATCATTGAGAATACCTTATAATATAACGAAATATTTGCAGTCTATCATTGAAAATACCTTATAATATAATGTAATATGCAGTGTGTCATTGAACATACCTTATAATATAACGCAATATGCAGTGTTTCATTGAAAATACCTTATAATATAATGTAATATGCAGTGTATCATTGAAAATACCTTATAATATAATGTAATATGCAGTGAATCATTGAAAATACCATATAATATAACGTAATATACAGAGTATCATTGAAAATACCTAATTAAATAATGTAATATGCAGTGTGTCATTGAACATACCTTATAATATAACGTAATATGCAGTGTTTCATTGAAAATACCTAATAATATAATGTAATATGTAGTGTATCATTGAAAATACCGTATAATATAACGTGATATGCAGTCTATCATTGAAAATACCTTATAATATAACGTAATAAGCAGTGTATCATTGAAAATACCTTATAATATAATGTAATATGCAGTGTGTCATTGAACATACCTTATAATATAACGCAATATGCAGTGTATCATTGAAAATACCATGTAATATAACGTAATATACAGTGTATCATTGAAAATACCTTATAATATAACGTAATATGCAGTGCATCATTGAAAATACCTTATAACATATCCTAATATGCAGTGTATCATAGAAAATACCTTATAATATAACGTAATATGCAGTGTATCATTGAAAATACCTTATAATATAACGTAATATGCAGTGTATCATTGAAAATACCTTATAATATAACGTAATATGCATTGTATCATTGAAAATACCTTATAATATAACGTAATATGCAGTGTATCATAGAAAATACCATGTAATATAACGTAATATACAGTGTATCATTGAAAATACCTTATAATATAACGTAATATGCAGTGTATCATTGAAAATACCTTCTAATATATCGTAGTTTATCATTGAAAATACCTTATAATATAACGTAATATGCAGTGTATCATTGAAAATACCTTCTAATATATCGTAGTTTATCATTGAAAATACCTTATAATATAACGTAATATGCAGTGTATCATTGAAAATACCTTATAATATAACGTTATATGCAGTGAGTCATTGAAAATACCTTACATCATATCGTAATATGCAGTGTATCATTGAAAATACCTTATAATATAACGTAATATGCAGTGTATCATTGAAAATACATTATAATATAACGTAATATGCAGTGTATCATTGAAAATACCTTATAATATAACGTAATATGCAGTGTATCATTGAAAATACCTTATAATATAACGTAATATGCAGTGTATCATTGAAAATACCTTATAATATAACGTAATATGCAGTGTATCATTGAAAATACCTTATAATATAATGCAATATGCAGTGTATCATTGAGAATACCTTATAATATAACGAAATATTTGCAGTCTATCATTGAAAATACCTTATAATATAATGTAATATGCAGTGTGTCATTGAACATACCTTATAATATAACGCAATATGCAGTGTTTCATTGAAAATACCTTATAATATAATGTATATGCAGTGTATCATTGAAAATACCTTATAATATAATGTAATATGCAGTGAATCATTGAAATACCATATAATATAACGTAATATACAGAGTATCATTGAAAATACCTAATAAAATAAGGTAATATGCAGTGTGTCATGAACATACCTTATAATATAATATAATATGCAGTGTTTCATTGAAAATACCTAATAATATAATGTAATATGTAGTGTATCATTGAAAATACCGTATAATATAACGTGATATGCAGTCTATCATTGAAAATACCTTATAATATAACGTAATAAGCAGTGTATCATTGAAAATACCTTATAATATAATGTAATATGCAGTGTGTCATTGAACATACCTTATAAAATAACGCAATATGCAGTGTTTCATTGAAAATACCTTATAATATAATGTAATATGCAGTCTATCATTGAAAATACCTTATAAAATAATGTAATATGCAGTGAATCATTGATAATTACCATATAATATAACGTAATATACAGAGTATCATTGAAAATACCTAATAAAATAATGTAATATGCAGTGTGTCATTGAACATACCTATAATATAACGTAATATGCAGTGTTTCATTGAAAATACCTATAAAATAATGTAATATGTAGTGTATCATTGAAAATACCGTATAATATAACGTGATATGCAGTCTATCATTGAAAATACCTTATAATATAACGTAATAAGCAGTGGTATCATTGAAAATACCTTATAATATAATGTAATATGCAGTGTGTCATTGAACATACCTTATAATATAACGCAATATGCAGTGTGTTCATTGAAAATACCTTATAATATAATGTAATATGCAGTGTAATCATTGAAAATACCTTATAATATAATGTAATATGCAGTGAATCATTGAAATACCATATAATATACGTAATATACAGAGTATCATTGAAAATACCTAATAAAATAATGTAATATGCAGTGTATCATTGAAAATACCATGTAATATAACGTAATATACAGTGTATCATTGAAAATACCTTATAATATAACGTAATATGCAGTGCATCATTGAAAATACCTTATAACATATCCTAATATGCAGTGTATCATAGAAAATACCTTATAATATAACGTAATATGCAGTGTATCATTGAAAATACCTTATAATATAACGTAATATGCAGTGTATCATTGAAAATACCTTATAATATAACGTAATATGCAGTGTATCATTGAAAATACCTTATAATATAACGTAATATGCAGTGTATCATAGAAAATACCATGTAATATAACGTAATATACAGTGTATCATTGAAAATACCTTATAATATAACGTAATATGCAGTGTATCATTGAAAATACCTTCTAATATATCGTAGTTTATCATTGAAAATACCTTATAATATAACGTAATATGCAGTGTATCATTGAAAATACCTTCTAATATATCGTAGTTTATCATTGAAAATACCTTATAATATAACGTAATATGCAGTGTATCATTGAAAATACCTTATAATATAACGTTATATGCAGTGTGTCATTGAAAATACCTTACATCATATCGTAATATGCAGTGTATCATTGAAAATACCTTATAATATAACGTAATATGCAGTGTATCATTGAAAATACATTATAATATAACGTAATATGCAGTGTATCATTGAAAATACCTTATAATATAACGTAATATGCAGTCTATCATTGAAAATACCTTATAATATAATGTAATATGCAGTGTGTCATTGAACATACCTTATAATATAACGCAATATGCAGTGTTTCATTGAAAATACCTTATAATATAACGTAATATGCAGTGTATCATTGAAAATACCTTATAATATAATGTAATATGCAGTGAATCATTGAAAATACCATATAATATAACGTAATATACAGAGTATCATTGAAAATACCTAATAAAATAATGTAATATGCAGTGTGTCATTGAACATACCTTATAATATAACGTAATATGCAGTGTTTCATTGAAAATACCTAATAATATAATGTAATATGTAGTGTATCATTGAAAATACCGTATAATATAACGTAATATGCAGTGTATCATTGAAAATACCTTATAATATAACGTAATATTTGCAGTCTATCATTGAAAATACCTTATAATATAACGTAATATGCAGTGTATCATTGAAAATACCTTATAATATAATGTAATATGCAGTGTGTCATTGAACATACCTTATAATATAACGCAATATGCAGTGTTTCATTGAAAATACCTTATAATATAATGTAATATGCAGTGTATCATTGAAAATACCTTATAATATAATGTAATATGCAGTGAATCATTGAAAATACCATATAATATAACGTAATATACAGAGTATCATTGAAAATACCTAATAAAATAATGTAATATGCAGTGTGTCATTGAACATACCTTATAATATAACGTAATATGCAGTGTTTCATTGAAAATACCTAATAATATAATGTAATATGTAGTGTATCATTGAAAATACCGTATAATATAACGTGATATGCAGTCTATCATTGAAAATACCTTATAATATAACGTAATATACAGTGTATCATTGAAAATACCTTATAATATAATGTAATATGCAGTGTGTCATTGAACATACCTTATAATATAACGCAATATGCAGTGTTTCATTGAAAATACCTTATAATATAATGTAATATGCAGTGTATCATTGAAAATACCTTATAATATAATGTAATATGCAGTGAATCATTGAAAATACCATATAATATAACGTAATATACAGAGTATCATTGAAAATACCTAATAAAATAATGTAATATGCAGTGTATCATTGAAAATAGCATGTAATATAACGTAATATACAGTGTATCATTGAAAATACCTTATAATATAACGTAATATGCAGTGCATCATTGAAAATACCTTATAACATATCCTAATATGCAGTGTATCATAGAAAATACCTTATAATATAACGTAATATGCAGTGTATCATTGAAAATACCTTATAATATAACGTAATATGCAGTGTATCATTGAAAATACCTTATAATATAACGTAATATGCAGTGTATCATTGAAAATACCTTATAATATAACGTAATATGCAGTGTATCATAGAAAATACCATGTAATATAACGTAATATACAGTGTATCATTGAAAATACCTTATAATATAACGTAATATGCAGTGTATCATTGAAAATACCTTCTAATATATCGTAGTTTATCATTGAAAATACCTTATAATATAACGTAATATGCAGTGTATCATTGAAAATACCTTCTAATATATCGTAGTTTATCATTGAAAATACCTTATAATATAACGTAATATGCAGTGTATCATTGAAAATACCTTATAATATAACGTTATATGCAGTGTGTCATTGAAAATACCTTACATCATATCGTAATATGCAGTGTATCATTGAAAATACCTTATAATATAACGTAATATGCAGTGTATCATTGAAAATACATTATAATATAACGTAATATGCAGTGTATCATTGAAAATACCTTATAATATATCGTAGTTTATTATTGAAAATACCTTATACTGAATCGTAATATGCAGTCTATCAACGATAATACCATATAATATAATGTAATATGCAGTGTATCATTGAAAATACCATGTAATATAACGTAATATACAGTGTATCATTGAAAATACCTTATAATATAACGTAATATGCAGTGCATCATTGAAAATACCTTATAACATATCCTAATATGCAGTGTATCATAGAAAATACCTTATAATATAACGTAATATGCAGTGTATCATTGAAAATACCTTATAATATAACGTAATATGCAGTGTATCATTGAAAATACCTTATAATATAACGTAATATGCAGTGTATCATTGAAAATACCTTATAATATAACGTAATATGCAGTGTATCATAGAAAATACCATGTAATATAACGTAATATACAGTGTATCATTGAAAATACCTTATAATATAACGTAATATGCAGTGTATCATTGAAAATACCTTCTAATATATCGTAGTTTATCATTGAAAATACCTTATAATATAACGTAATATGCAGTGTATCATTGAAAATACCTTCTAATATATCGTAGTTTATCATTGAAAATACCTTATAATATAACGTAATATGCAGTGTATCATTGAAAATACCTTATAATATAACGTTATATGCAGTGTGTCATTGAAAATACCTTACATCATATCGTAATATGCAGTGTATCATTGAAAATACCTTATAATATAACGTAATATGCAGTGTATCATTGAAAATACATTATAATATAACGTAATATGCAGTGTATCATTGAAAATACCTTATAATATAACGTAATATGCAGTCTATCATTGAAAATACCTTATAATATAATGTAATATGCAGTGTGTCATTGAACATACCTTATAATATAACGCAATATGCAGTGTTTCATTGAAAATACCTTATAATATAATGTAATATGCAGTGTATCATTGAAAATACCTTATAATATAATGTAATATGCAGTGAATCATTGAAAATACCATATAATATAACGTAATATACAGAGTATCATTGAAAATACCTAATAAAATAATGTAATATGCAGTGTGTCATTGAACATACCTTATAATATAACGTAATATGCAGTGTTTCATTGAAAATACCTAATAATATAATGTAATATGTAGTGTATCATTGAAAATACCGTATAATATAACGTAATATGCAGTGTATCATTGAAAATACCTTATAATATAACGTAATATTTGCAGTCTATCATTGAAAATACCTTATAATATAACGTAATATGCAGTGTATCATTGAAAATACCTTATAATATAATGTAATATGCAGTGTGTCATTGAACATACCTTATAATATAACGCAATATGCAGTGTTTCATTGAAAATACCTTATAATATAATGTAATATGCAGTGTATCATTGAAAATACCTTATAATATAATGTAATATGCAGTGAATCATTGAAAATACCATATAATATAACGTAATATACAGAGTATCATTGAAAATACCTAATAAAATAATGTAATATGCAGTGTGTCATTGAACATACCTTATAATATAACGTAATATGCAGTGTTTCATTGAAAATACCTAATAATATAATGTAATATGTAGTGTATCATTGAAAATACCGTATAATATAACGTGATATGCAGTCTATCATTGAAAATACCTTATAATATAACGTAATAAGCAGTGTATCATTGAAAATACCTTATAATATAATGTAATATGCAGTGTGTCATTGAACATACCTTATAATATAACGCAATATGCAGTGTTTCATTGAAAATACCTTATAATATAACGTAATATGCAGTGTATCATTGAAAATACCTTATAATATAATGTAATATGCAGTGAATCATTGAAAATACCATATAATATAACGTAATATACAGAGTATCATTGAAAATACCTAATAAAATAATGTAATATGCAGTGTATCATTGAAAATAGCATGTAATATAACGTAATATACAGTGTATCATTGAAAATACCTTATAATATAACGTAATATGCAGTGCATCATTGAAAATACCTTATAACATATCCTAATATGCAGTGTATCATAGAAAATACCTTATAATATAACGTAATATGCAGTGTATCATTGAAAATACCTTATAATATAACGTAATATGCAGTGTATCATTGAAAATACCTTATAATATAACGTAATATGCAGTGTATCATTGAAAATACCTTATAATATAACGTAATATGCAGTGTATCATAGAAAATACCATGTAATATAACGTAATATACAGTGTATCATTGAAAATACCTTATAATATAACGTAATATGCAGTGTATCATTGAAAATACCTTCTAATATATCGTAGTTTATCATTGAAAATACCTTATAATATAACGTAATATGCAGTGTATCATTGAAAATACCTTCTAATATATCGTAGTTTATCATTGAAAATACCTTATAATATAACGTAATATGCAGTGTATCATTGAAAATACCTTATAATATAACGTTATATGCAGTGTGTCATTGAAAATACCTTACATCATATCGTAATATGCAGTGTATCATTGAAAATACCTTATAATATAACGTAATATGCAGTGTATCATTGAAAATACATTATAATATAACGTAATATGCAGTGTATCATTGAAAATACCTTATAATATATCGTAGTTTATTATTGAAAATACCTTATACTGAATCGTAATATGCAGTCTATCAACGATAATACCATATAATATAACGTAATATGCAGTGTGTCATTGAAAATATCATATAATATAACGTAACATGCAGTGTATCATTGATAATACCTTATAATATAACGTAATATGCAGTGTATCATTGAAAATACCTTATAATATAGCGTAATATGCAGTATATCATTGAAAATACCTTATAATATAGCGTAATATGCAGTGTATCATTGAAAATACCTTATAATATAACGTAATATGCAGTGTATCATTGAAAATACCTTATAATATAACGTAATATGCAGTGTATCATAGAAAATACCATGTAATATAACGTAATATACAGTGTATCATTGAAAATACCTTATAATATAACGTAATATGCAGTGTATCATTGAAAATACCTTCTAATATATCGTAGTTTATCATTGAAAATACCTTATAATATAACGTAATATGCAGTGTATCATTGAAAATACCTTCTAATATATCGTAGTTTATCATTGAAAATACCTTATAATATAACGTAATATGCAGTGTATCATTGAAAATACCTTATAATATAACGTTATATGCAGTGTGTCATTGAAAATACCTTACATCATATCGTAATATGCAGTGTATCATTGAAAATACCTTATAATATAACGTAATATGCAGTGTATCATTGAAAATACATTATAATATAACGTAATATGCAGTGTATAATTGAAAATACCTTATAATATAACGTAATATGCAGTCTATCATTGAAAATACCTTATAATATAATGTAATATGCAGTGTGTCATTGAACATACCTTATAATATAACGCAATATGCAGTGTTTCATTGAAAATACCTTATAATATAATGTAATATGCAGTGTATCATTGAAAATACCTTATAATATAATGTAATATGCAGTGAATCATTGAAAATACCATATAATATAACGTAATATACAGAGTATCATTGAAAATACCTAATAAAATAATGTAATATGCAGTGTGTCATTGAACATACCTTATAATATAACGTAATATGCAGTGTTTCATTGAAAATACCTAATAATATAATGTAATATGTAGTGTATCATTGAAAATACCGTATAATATAACGTAATATGCAGTGTATCATTGAAAATACCTTATAATATAACGTAATATTTGCAGTCTATCATTGAAAATACCTTATAATATAACGTAGTATGCAGTGTATCATTGAAAATACCTTATAATATAATGCAATATGCAGTGTATCATTGAGAATACCTTATAATATAACGAAATATTTGCAGTCTATCATTGAAAATACCTTATAATATAATGTAATATGCAGTGTGTCATTGAACATACCTTATAATATAACGCAATATGCAGTGTTTCATTGAAAATACCTTATAATATAACGTAATATGCAGTGTATCATTGAAAATACCTTATAATATAATGTAATATGCAGTGAATCATTGAAAATACCATATAATATAACGTAATATACAGAGTATCATTGAAAATACCTAATAAAATAATGTAATATGCAGTGTGTCATTGAACATACCTTATAATATAACGTAATATGCAGTGTTTCATTGAAAATACCTAATAATATAATGTAATATGTAGTGTATCATTGAAAATACCGTATAATATAACGTGATATGCAGTCTATCATTGAAAATACCTTATAATATAACGTAATAAGCAGTGTATCATTGAAAATACCTTATAATATAATGTAATATGCAGTGTGTCATTGAACATACCTTATAATATAACGCAATATGCAGTGTTTCATTGAAAATACCTTATAATATAATGTAATATGCAGTGTATCATTGAAAATACCTTATAATATAATGTAATATGCAGTGAATCATTGAAAATACCATATAATATAACATAATATACAGAGTATCATTGAAAATACCTAATAAAATAATGTAATATGCAGTGTGTCATTGAACATACCTTATAATATAACGTAATATGCAGTGTTTCATTGAAAATACCTAATAATATAATGTAATATGTAGTGTATCATTGAAAATACCGTATAATATAACGTGATATGCAGTCTATCATTGAAAATACCTTATAATATAACGTAATAAGCAGTGTATCATTGAAAATACCTTATAATATAATGTAATATGCAGTGTGTCATTGAACATACCTCATAATATAACGCAATATGCAGTGTTTCATTGAAAATACCTTATAATATAATGTAATATGCAGTGTATCATTGAAAATACCTTATAATATAATGTAATATGCAGTGAATCATTGAAAATACCATATAATATAACGTAATATACAGAGTATCATTGAAAATACCTAATAAAATAATGTAATATGCAGTGTATCATTGAAAATACCATGTAATATAACGTAATATACAGTGTATCATTGAAAATACCTTATAATATAACGTAATATGCAGTGCATCATTGAAAATACCTTATAACATATCCTAATATGCAGTGTATCATAGAAAATACCTTATAATATAACGTAATATGCAGTGTATCATTGAAAATACCTTATAATATAACGTAATATGCAGTGTATCATTGAAAATACCTTCTAATATATCGTAGTTTATCATTGAAAATACCTTATAATATATCGTAGTTTATCATTGAAAATACCTTATAATATAACGTAATATGCAGTGTATTATTGAAAATACCTTCTAATATATCGTAGTTTATCATTGAAAATACCTTATAATATAACGTAATATGCAGTGTATCATAGAAAATACCATGTAATATAACGTAATATACAGTGTATCATTGAAAATACCTTCTAATATAACGTAATATGCAGTGTATCATTGAAAATACCTTCTAATATATCGTAGTTTATCATTGAAAATACCTTATAATATAACGTAATATGCAGTGTATCATTGAAAATACCTTCTAATATATCGTAGTTTATCATTGAAAATACCTTATAATATAACGTAATATGCAGTGTATCATTGAAAATACCTTATAATATAACGTTATATGCAGTGTGTCATTGAAAATACCTTACATCATATCGTAATATGCAGGGTATCATTGAAAATACCTTATAATATAACGTAATATGCAGTGTATCATTGAAAATACATTATAATATAACGTAATATGTAGCGTATCATTGAAAATACCTTATAATATAACGTAATATGCAGTCTATCATTGAAAATACCTTATAATATAATGTAATATGCAGTGTGTCATTGAACATACCTTATAATATAACGCAATATGCAGTGTTTCATTGAAAATACCTTATAATATAATGTAATATGCAGTGTATCATTGAAAATACCTTATAATATAATGTAATATGCAGTGAATCATTGAAAATACCATATAATATAACGTAATATACAGAGTATCATTGAAAATACCTAATAAAATAATGTAATATGCAGTGTGTCATTGAACATACCTTATAATATAACGAAATATGCAGTGTTTCATTGAAAATACCTAATAATATAATGTAATATGTAGTGTATCATTGAAAATACCGTATAATATAACGTAATATGCAGTGTATCATTGAAAATACCTTATAATATAACGTAATATTTGCAGTCTATCATTGAAAATACCTTATAATATAACGTAGTATGCAGTGTATCATTGAAAAATACCTTATAATATAATGCAATATGCAGTGTATCATTGAGAATACCTTATAATATAACGAAATATTTGCAGTCTATCATTGAAAATACCTTATAATATAATGTAATATGCAGTGTGTCATTGAAAATACCTTATAATATAACGCAATATGCAGTGTTTCATTGAAAATACCTTATAATATAATGTAATATGCAGTGTATCATTGAAAATACCTTATAATATAATGTAATATGCAGTGAATCATTGAAAATACCATATAATATAACGTAATATACAGAGTATCATTGAAAATACCTAATAAAATAATGTAATATGCAGGGTGTCATTGAACATACCTTATAATATAACGTAATATGCAGTGTTTCATTGAAAATACCTAATAATATAATGTAATATGTAGTGTATCATTGAAAATACCGTATAATATAACGTGATATGCAGTCTATCATTGAAAATACCTTATAATATAACGTAATATGCAGTGTATCATTGAAAATACCTTATAATATAATGTAATATGCAGTGTGTCATTGAACATACCTTATAATATAACGCAATATGCAGTGTTTCATTGAAAATACCTTATAATATAATGTAATATGCAGTGTATCATTGAAAATACCTTATAATATAATGTAATATGCAGTGAATCATTGAAAATACCATATAATATAACGTAATATACAGAGTATCATTGAAAATACCTAATAAAATAATGTAATATGCAGTGTGTCATTGAACATACCTTATAATATAACGTAATATGCAGTGTTTCATTGAAAATACCTAATAATATAATGTAATATGCAGTGTATCATTGAAAATACCGTATAATATAACGTGATATGCAGTCTATCATTGAAAATACCTTATAATATAACGTAATAAGCAGTGTATCATTGAAAATACCTTATAATATAATGTAATATGCAGTGTGTCATTGAACATACCTTATAATATAACGCAATATGCAGTGTTTCATTGAAAATACCTTATAATATAATGTAATATGCAGTGTATCATTGAAAATACCTTATAATATAATGTAATATGCAGTGAATCATTGAAAATACCATATAATATAACGTAATATACAGAGTATCATTGAAAATACCTAATAAAATAATGTAATATGCAGTGTATCATTGAAAATAGCATGTAATATAACGTAATATACAGTGTATCATTGAAAATACCTTATAATATAACGTAATATGCAGTGCATCATTGAAAATACCTTATAACATATCCTAATATGCAGTGTATCATAGAAAATACCTTATAATATAACGTAATATGCAGTGTATCATTGAAAATACCTTATAATATAACGTAATATGCAGTGTATCATTGAAAATACCTTATAATATAACGTAATATGCAGTGTATCATTGAAAATACCTTATAATATAACGTAATATGCAGTGTATCATAGAAAATACCATGTAATATAACGTAATATACAGTGTATCATTGAAAATACCTTATAATATAACGTAATATGCAGTGTATCATTGAAAATACCTTCTAATATATCGTAGTTTATCATTGAAAATACCTTATAATATAACGTAATATGCAGTGTATCATTGAAAATACCTTCTAATATATCGTAGTTTATCATTGAAAATACCTTATAATATAACGTAATATGCAGTGTATCATTGAAAATACCTTATAATATAACGTTATATGCAGTGTGTCATTGAAAATACCTTACATCATATCGTAATATGCAGTGTATCATTGAAAATACCTTATAATATAACGTAATATGCAGTGTATCATTGAAAATACATTATAATATAACGTAATATGCAGTGTATCATTGAAAAATACCTTATAATATATCGTAGTTTATTATTGAAAATACCTTATACTGAATCGTAATATGCAGTCTATCAACGATAATACCATATAATATAACGTAATATGCAGTGTGTCATTGAAAATATCATATAATATAACGTAACATGCAGTGTATCATTGATAATACCTTATAATATAACGTAATATGCAGTGTATCATTGAAAATACCTTATAATATAGCGTAATATGCAGTATATCATTGAAAATACCTTATAATATAGCGTAATATGCAGTGTATCATTGAAAATACCTTATAATATAACGTAATATGCAGTGTATCATTGAAAATACCTTATAATATAACGTAATATGCAGTGTATCATAGAAAATACCATGTAATATAACGTAATATACAGTGTATCATTGAAAATACCTTATAATATAACGTAATATGCAGTGTATCATTGAAAATACCTTCTAATATATCGTAGTTTATCATTGAAAATACCTTATAATATAACGTAATATGCAGTGTATCATTGAAAATACCTTCTAATATATCGTAGTTTATCATTGAAAATACCTTATAATATAACGTAATATGCAGTGTATCATTGAAAATACCTTATAATATAACGTTATATGCAGTGTGTTATTGAAAATACCTTACATCATATCGTAATATGCAGTGTATCATTGAAAATACCTTATAATATAACGTAATATGCAGTGTATCATTGAAAATACATTATAATATAACGTAATATGCAGTGTATAATTGAAAATACCTTATAATATAACGTAATATGCAGTCTATCATTGAAAATACCTTATAATATAATGTAATATGCAGTGTGTCATTGAACATACCTTATAATATAACGCAATATGCAGTGTTTCATTGAAAATACCTTATAATATAATGTAATATGCAGTGTATCATTGAAAATACCTTATAATATAATGTAATATGCAGTGAATCATTGAAAATACCATATAATATAACGTAATATACAGAGTATCATTGAAAATACCTAATAAAATAATGTAATATGCAGTGTGTCATTGAACATACCTTATAATATAACGTAATATGCAGTGTTTCATTGAAAATACCTAATAATATAATGTAATATGTAGTGTATCATTGAAAATACCGTATAATATAACGTAATATGCAGTGTATCATTGAAAATACCTTATAATATAACGTAATATTTGCAGTCTATCATTGAAAATACCTTATAATATAACGTAGTATGCAGTGTATCATTGAAAATACCTTATAATATAATGCAATATGCAGTGTATCATTGAGAATACCTTATAATATAACGAAATATTTGCAGTCTATCATTGAAAATACCTTATAATATAATGTAATATGCAGTGTGTCATTGAACATACCTTATAATATAACGCAATATGCAGTGTTTCATTGAAAATACCTTATAATATAATGTAATATGCAGTGTATCATTGAAAATACCTTATAATATAATGTAATATGCAGTGTATCATTGAAAATACCTTATAATATAACGTAATATACAGAGTATCATTGAAAATACCTAATAAAATAATGTAATATGCAGTGTGTCATTGAACATACCTTATAATATAACGTAATATGCAGTGCATCATTGAAAATACCTTATAATATAATGTAATATGCAGTGTATCATTGAAAATACCTTATAATATAACGTGATATGCAGTCTATCATTGAAAATACCTTATAATATAACGTAATATGCAGTGTATCATTGAAAATACCTTATAATATAATGTAATATGCAGTGTGTCATTGAACATACCTTATAATATAACGCAATATGCAGTGTTTCATTGAAAATACCTTATAATATAATGTAATATGCAGTGTATCATTGAAAATACCTTATAATATAATGTAATATGCAGTGAATCATTGAAAATACCATATAATATAACGTAATATACAGAGTATCATTGAAAATACCTAATAAAATAATGTAATATGCAGTGTGTCATTGAACATACCTTATAATATAACGTAATATGCAGTGTTTCATTGAAAATACCTAATAATATAATGTAATATGTAGTGTATCATTGAAAATACCGTATAATATAACGTGATATGCAGTCTATCATTGAAAATACCTTATAATATAACGGAATAAGCAGTGTATCATTGAAAATACCTTATAATATAATGTAATATGCAGTGTGTCATTGAACATACCTTATAATATAACGCAATATGCAGTGTTTCATTGAAAATACCTTATAATATAATGTAATATGCAGTGTATCATTGAAAATACCTTATAATATAATGTAATATGCAGTGAATCATTGAAAATACCATATAATATAACGTAATATACAGAGTATCATTGAAAATACCTAATAAAATAATGTAATATGCAGTGTATCATTGAAAATACCATGTAATATAACGTAATATACAGTGTATCATTGAAAATACCTTATAATATAACGTAATATGCAGTGCATCATTGAAAATACCTTATAACATATCCTAATATGCAGTGTATCATTGAAAATACCTTATAATATAACGTAACATGCAGTGTATCATTGATAATACCTTATAATATAACGTAATATGCAGTGTATCATTGAAAATACCTTATAATATAGCGTAATATGCAGTATATCATTGAAAATACCTTATAATATAGCGTAATATGCAGTGTATCATTGAAAATACCTTATAATATATCGTAATATGCAGAGTATCATTGAAAATACCTTATAATATAACGTAATATGCAGTGTATCATAGAAAATACCATGTAATATAACGTAATATACAGTGTATCATTGAAAATACCTTATAATATAACGTAATATGCAGTGTGTCATTGAAAATACCTTACATCATATCGTAATATGCAGTGTATCATTGAAAATACCTTATAATATAACGTAATATGCAGTGTATCATTGAAAATACCTTCTAATATATCGTAGTTTATCATTGAAAATACCTTATAATATAACGTAATATGCAGTGTATCATTGAAAATACCTTATAATATAACGTAATATGCAGTGTATCATTGAAAATACCTTGTAATATATCGTAGTTTATCATTGAAAATACCTTATAATATAACGTAATTTGCAGTGTATCATTGAAAATACCTTATAACATATCCTAATATGCAGTGTATCATTGAAAATACCTTATAATAAAACGTAATATGCAGTGTATCATTGAAAATACCTTATAATATAACGTAACATGCAGTGTATCATTGAAAATACCTTATAATATAACGTAATATGCAGTGTATCATTGAAAATACCTTCTAATATATCGTAGTTTATCATTGAAAATACCTTATAATATATCGTAGTTTATCATTGAAAATACCTTATAATATAACGTAATATGCAGTGTATTATTGAAAATACCTTCTAATATATCGTAGTTTATCATTGAAAATACCTTATAATATAACGTAATATGCAGTGTATCATTGAAAATACCTTATAATATAACGTTATATGCAGTGTGTCATTGAAAATACCTTACATCATATCGTAATATGCAGTGTATCATTGAAAATACCTTATAATATAACGTAATATGCAGTGTATCATTGAAAATACATTATAATATAACGTAATATGCAGTGTATCATTGAAAATACCTTATAATATATCGTAGTTTATTATTGAAAATACCATATACTGAATCGTAATATGCAGTCTATCAACGATAATACCATATAATATAACGTAATATGCAGTGTGTCATTGAAAATATCATATAATATAACGTAACATGCAGTGTATCATTGATAATACCTTATAATATAACGTAATATGCAGTGTATCATTGAAAATACCTTATAATATAGCGTAATATGCAGTATATCATTGAAAATACCTTATAATATAGCGTAATATGCAGTGTATCATTGAAAATACCTTATAATATAACGTAATATGCAGTGTATCATTGAAAATACCTTATAATATAACGTAATATGCAGTGTATCATAGAAAATACCATGTAATATAACGTAATATACAGTGTATCATTGAAAATACCTTATAATATAACGTAATATGCAGTGTATCATTGAAAATACCTTCTAATATATCGTAGTTTATCATTGAAAATACCTTATAATATAACGTAATATGCAGTGTATCATTGAAAATACCTTATAATATAACGTAATATGCAGTGTGTCATTGAAAATACCTTACATCATATCGTAATATGCAGTGTATCATTGAAAATACCTTATAATATAACGTAATATGCAGTGTATCATTGAAAATACCTTCTAATATATCGTAGTTTATCATTGAAAATACCTTATAATATAACGTAATATGCAGTGTATCATTGAAAATACCTTATAATATAACGTAATATGCAGTGTATCATTGAAACTACCTTCTAATATATCGTAGTTTATCATTGAAAATACCTTATAATATAACGTAATTTGAAGTGTATCATTGAAAATACCTTATAACATATCCTAATATGCAGTGTATCATTGAAAATACCTTATAATATAACGTAACATGCAGTGTATCATTGATAATACCTTATAATATAACGTAATATGCAGTGTATCATTGAAAATACCTTATAATATAGCGTAATATGCAGTATATCATTGAAAATACCTTATAATATAGCGTAATATGCAGTGTATCATTGAAAATACCTTATAATATATCGTAATATGCAGAGTATCATTGAAAATACCTTATAATATAACGTAATATGCAGTGTATCATAGAAAATACCATGTAATATAACGTAATATACAGTGTATCATTGAAAATACCTTATAATATAACGTAATATGCAGTGTATCATTGAAAATACCTTCTAATATATCGTAGTTTATCATTGAAAATACCTTATAATATAACGTAATATGCAGTGTATCATTGAAAATACCTTATAATATAACGTAATATGCAGTGTGTCATTGAAAATACCTTACATCATATCGTAATATGCAGTGTATCATTGAAAATACCTTATAATATAACGTAATATGCAGTGTATCATTGAAAATACCTTCTAATATATCGTAGTTTATCATTGAAAATACCTTATAATATAACGTAATATGCAGTGTATCATTGAAAATACCTTATAATATAACGTAATATGCAGTGTATCATTGAAAATACCTTGTAATATATCGTAGTTTATCATTGAAAATACCTTATAATATAACGTAATTTGCAGTGTATCATTGAAAATACCTTATAACATATCCTAATATGCAGTGTATCATTGAAAATACCTTATAATAAAACGTAATATGCAGTGTATCATTGAAAATACCTTATAATATAACGTAATATGCAGTGTATCATTGAAAATACCTTATAATATAACGTAATATGCAGTGTATCATTGAAAATACCTTATAATATAGCGTAATATGCAGTAGAACATTGAAAATACGTTATAATATAGCGTAATATGCAGTGTATCATTGAAAATACATTATAATATAACGTAATATGCAGTGTATCATTGAAAATACCTTATAATATAACGTAATATGCAGTGTATCATTGAAAATACCTTATAATATAACGTAATATGCAGTGTATCATAGAAAATACCATGTAATATAACGTAATATACAGTGTATCATTGAAAATACCTTATAATATAACGTAATATGCAGTGTATCATTGAAAATACCTTATAATATAACGTAATATGCAGTGTGTCATTGAAAATACCTTACATCATATCGTAATATGCAGTGTATCATTGAGAATACCTTATAATATAACGTAATATGCAGTGTATCATTGAAAATACCTTCTAATATATCGTAGTTTATCGTTGAAAATACCTTATAATATAACGTAATATGCAGTGTATCATTGAAAATACCTTATAATATAGCGTAATATGCAGTATATCATTGAAAATACCTTATAATATAGCGTAATATGCAGTGTATCATTGAAAATACCTTATAATATAACGTAATATGCAGAGTATCATTGAAAATACCTTATAATATAACGTAATATGCAGTGTATCATAGAAAATACCATGTAATATAACGTAATATACAGTGTATCATTGAAAATACCTTATAATATAACGTAATATGCAGTGTATCATTGAAAATACCTTCTAATATATCGTAGTTTATCATTGAAAATACCTTATAATATAACGTAATATGCAGTGTATCATTGAAAATACCTTATAATATAACGTAATATGCAGTGTGTCATTGAAAATACCTTACATCATATCGTAATATGCAGTGTATCATTGAAAATACCTTATAATATAACGTAATATGCAGTGTATCATTGAAAATACCTTCTAATATATCGTAGTTTATCATTGAAAATACCTTATAATATAACGTAATATGCAGTGTATCATTGAAAATACCTTATAATATAACGTAATATGCAGTGTATCATTGAAAATACCTTGTAATATATCGTAGTTTATCATTGAAAATACCTTATAATATAACGTAATTTGCAGTGTATCATTGAAAATACCTTATAACATATCCTAATATGCAGTGTATCATTGAAAATACCTTATAATAAAACGTAATATGCAGTGTATCATTGAAAATACCTTATAATATAACGTAACATGCAGTGTATCATTGAAAATACCTTATAATATAACGTAATATGCAGTGTATCATAGAAAATACCATCTAATATAACGTAATATACAGTGTATCATTGAAAATACCTTATAATATAACGTAATATGCAGTGTATCATTGAAAATACCTTCTAATATATCGTAGTTTATCATTGAAAATACCTTATAATATAACGTAATATGCAGTGTATCATTGAAAATACCTTATAATATAACGTAATATGCAGTGTGTCATTGAAAATACCTTACATCATATCGTAATATGCAGTGTATCATTGAAAATACCTTATAATATAACGTAATATGCAGTGTATCATTGAAAATACCTTCTAATATATCGTAGTTTATCATTGAAAATACCTTATAATATAACGTAATATGCAGTGTATCATTGAAAATACCTTATAATATAACGTAATATGCAGTGTATCATTGAAAATACCTTATAATATAGCGTAATATGCAGTGTATCATTGAAAATACATTATAATATAACGTAATATGCAGTGTATCATTGAAAATACCTTATAATATAGCGTAATATGCAGTATATCATTGAAAATACCTTATAATATAGCGCAATATGCATTGTATCATAGAAAATACCATGTAATATAAGGTAATATACAGTGTATCATTGAAAATACCTTATAATATAACGTAATATGCAGTGTATCATTGAAAATACATTATAATATAACGTAATATGCAGTGTATCATTGAAAATACCTTATAATATATCGTAGTTTATTATTGAAAATACCTTATACTGAATCGTAATATGCAGTCTATCAACGATAATACCATATAATATAACGTAATATGCAGTGTGTCATTGAAAATACCTTATAATATAACGTAACATGCAGTGTATCATTGATAATACCTTATAATATAACGTAATATGCAGTGTATCATTGAAAATACCTTATAATATAGCGTAATATGCAGTATATCATTGAAAATACCTTATAATATAACGTAATATGCAGTGTATCATTGATAATACCTTATAATATAACGTAATATGCAGTGTATCATTGAAAATACCATGTAATATAACGTAATATACAGTGTATCATTGAAATTACCTTAAAATATAACGTAATATGCAGTGCATCATTGAAAATACCTTATAACATATCCTAATATGCAGTTTATCATAGAAAATACCTTATAATATAACGTAATATGCATTGTATCATTGAAAATACCTTATAATATAACGTAACATGCAGTGTATCATTGAAAATACCTTATAATATAACGTAATATGCAGTGTATCATTGAAAATACCTTATAATATAACGTAATATGCAGTGTATCATTGAAAATACCTTATAATACAACGTAATATGCAGTGTATCATTGAAAATACCTTCTAATATATCGTAGTTTATCATTGAAAATACCTTATAATATAACGTAATTTGCAGTGTATCATTGAAAATACCTTATAACATATCCTAATATGCAGTGTATCATTGAAAATACCTTATAATATAACGTAACATGCAGTGTATCATTGATAATACCTTATAATATAACGTAATATGCAGTGTATCATTGAAAATACCTTATAACATATCCTAATATGCACTGTATCATTGAAAATACCTTATAATATAACGTAGTATGCAGTGTATCATTGAAAATACCTTATAATATAATGCAATATGCAGTGTATCATTGAGAATACCTTATAATATAACGAAATATTTGCAGTCTATCATTGAAAATACCTTATAATATAACGTAATAAGCAGTGTATCATTGAAAATACCTTATAATATAATGTAATATGCAGTGTGCCATTGAACATACCTTATAATATAACGCAATATGCAGTGTTTCATTGAAAATACCTTATAATATAATGTAATATGCAGTGTATCATTGAAAATACCTTATAATATCACGTAACATGCAGTGTATCATTGAAAATACCTTACAATTTAACGTAATATGCAGTGTATCATTGAAAATACCTTATAATATAACGTAATATGCAGTGTATCATTGAAAATACCTTATAATATAACGTAATATGCAGTGTATCATTGAAAATACCTTCTAATATATCGTAGTTTATCATTGAAAATACCTTATAATATAACGTAATTTGCAGTGTATCATTGAAAATACCTTATAACATATCCTAATATGCAGTGTATCATTGAAAATACCTTATAATATAACGTAACATGCAGTGTATCATTGATAATACCTTATAATATAACGTAATATGCAGTGTATCATTGAAAATACCTTATAACATATCCTAATATGCACTGTATCATTGAAAATACCTTATAATATAACGTAATATGCAGTGTATCATTGAAAATACCTTATAATATAACGTAATATGCAGTGTATCATTGAAAATACCTTATAATATAACGTAATATTTGCAGTCTATCATTGAAAATACCTTATAATATAACGTAGTATGCAGTGTATCATTGAAAATACCTTATAATATAATGCAATATGCAGTGTATCATTGAGAATACCTTATAATATAACGAAATATTTGCAGTCTATCATTGAAAATACCTTATAATATAACGTAATAAGCAGTGTATCATTGAAAATACCTTATAATATAACGTAATATGCAGTGTGTCATTGATAATACCTTATAATATAACGTAATATGCAGTGTATCATTGAAAATACCTTATAACATATCCTAATATGCAGTGTATCATTGAAAATACCTTATAATATAACGTAATATGCAGTGTATCATTGAGAATACCTTATAATATAACGTAATATGCAGTGTATCATTGAAAATACCTTATAATATAACGTAATATTTGCAGTCTATCATTGAAAATACCTTATAATATAACGTAGTATGCAGTGTATCATTGATAATACCTTATAATATAATGCAATATGCAGTGTATCATTGAGAATACCTTATAATATAACGAAATATTTGCAGTCTATCATTGAAAATACCTTATAATATAACGTAATAAGCAGTGTATCATTGAAAATACCTTATAATATAATGTAATATGCAGTGTGTCATTGAACATACCTTATAATATAACGCAATATGCAGTGTTTCATTGAAAATACCTTATAATATAATGTAATATGCAGTGTATCATTGAAAATACCTTATAATATAATGTAATATGCAGTGAATCATTGAAAATACCATATAATATAACGTAATATACAGAGTATCATTGAAAATACCTAATAAAATAATGTAATATGCAGTGTATCATTGAAAATACCATGTAATATAACGTAATATACAGTGTATCATTGAAAATACCTTATAATATAACGTAATATGCAGTGCATCATTGAAAATACCTTATAACATATCCTAATATGCAGTGTATCATAGAAAATACCTTATAATATAACGTAATATGCAGTGTATCATTGAAAATACCTTATAATATAAAGTAACATGCAGTGTATCGTTGAAAATACCTTATAATATAACGTAATATGCAGTATATCATTGAAAATACCTTATAATATAGCGTAATATGCAGTGTATCATTGAAAATACCTTATAATATGTCGTAGTTTATTATTGAAAATACCTTATACTGTATCGTAATATGCAGTCTATCAACGATAATACCATATAATATAACGTAATATGCAGTGTATCAATGAAAATACCATATAATATAATGTAATATGCAGTGTATCATTGAAAATACCTTATAATATAATGTAATATGCAGTGAATCATTGAAAATACCTTATAATATAATGTAATATGCAGTGTGTCATTGAACATACCTTATAATATAACGCAATATGCAGTGTTTCATTGAAAATACTTTATAATATAATGTAATATGCAGTGTATCATTGAAAATACCTTATAATATAACGTAGTATGCAGTGTATCATTGAAAATACCTTATAATATAATGCAATATGCAGTGTATCATTGAGAATACCTTATAATATAACGAAATATTTGCAGTCTATCATTGAAAATACCTAATAATATAATGTAATATGCAGTGTATCATTGAAAATACCTTATAATATAATGTAATATGCAGTGTGTCATTGAACATACCTTATAATATAACGCAATATGCAGTGTTTCATTGAAAATACCTTATAATATAATGTAATATGCAGTGTATCATTGAAAATACCATGTAATATAACGTAATATACAGTGTATCATTGAAAATACCTTATAATATAACGTAATATGCAGTGCATCATTGAAAATACCTTATAACATATCCTAATATGCAGTGTATCATAGAAAATACCTTATAATATAACGTAATATGCAGTGTATCATTGAAAATACCTTATAATATAAAGTAACATGCAGTGTATCATTGAAAATACCTTATAATATAACGTAATATACAGTATATCATTGAAAATACCTTATAATATAGCATGATATGCAGTATATCATTGAAAATACCTTATAATATAGCGTAATATGCAATGTATCATTGAAAATACCTTATAATATAACGTAATATGCAGTGTATCATTGAAAATACCTTGTAATATATCGTAGTTTATCATTGAAAATACCTTATAATATAACGTAATATGCAGTGTATCATTGAAAATACCTTATAATATAACGTAATATGCAGTGTATCATTGAAAATACCTTATAATATAACGTAATATACAGTGTATCATTGAAAATACCTTATAATATATCGTAGTTTATTATTGAAAATACCTTATACTGTATCGTAATATGCAGTCTATCAACTATAATACCATATAATATAACGTAATATGCAGTGTATCAATGAAAATACCATATAATATAACGTAATATGCAGTGTGTCATTGAAAATACCTTATAATATAACGTAACATGCAGTGTATCATTGATAATACCTTATAATATAACGTAATATGCAGTGTATCATTGAAAATACCTTATAATATAGCGTAATATGCAGTCTATCAACGTTAATACCATACAATATAACGTAATATGCAGTGTATCAATGAAAATACCATATAATATAACGTAATATGGAGTGTGTCATTGAAAATACCTTATAATGTAACGTAACATGCAGTGTATCATTGATAATACCTTATAATATAACGTAATATGCAGTGTATCATTGAAAATACCTTATAATATAGCATAATATGCAGTATATCATTGAAAATACCTTATAATATAGCGTAATATGCAATGTATCATTGAAAATACCTTATAATATAACGTAATAGGCAGTGTATCATTGAAAATACCTTCTAATATATCGTAGTTTATCATTGAAAATACCTTATAATATAACGTAATATGCAGTGTATCATTGAAAATACCTTATAACATATCCTAATATGCAGTGTATCATTGAAAATACCTTATAATATAACGTAATATGCAGTGTATCATTGAAAATACCTAATAATATAACGTAATATGCAGTGTATCATTGAAAATACCTTATAATATAACGTAATATGCAGTGTATCATAGAAAATACCATGTAATATAACGTAATATACAGTGTATCATTGAAAATACCTTATAATATAACGTAATATGCAGTGTATCATTGAAAATACCTTCTAATATATCGTAGTTTATCACTGAAAATACCTTATAATATAACGTAATATGCAGTGTATCATTGAAAATACCTTCTAATATATCGTAGTTTATCATTGAAAATACCTTATAATATAACGTAATATGCAGTGTATCATTGAAAATACCTTATAATATAACGTAATATGCAGTGTGTCATTGAAAATACCTTACATCATATCGTAATATGCAGTGTATCATTGAAAATACCTTATAATATAACGTAATATGCAGTGTATCATAGAAAATACCATGTAATATAACGTAATATACAGTGTATCATTGAAAATACCATATAATATAACGTAATATGCAGTGTATCATTGAAAATACCTTATAACATATCGTAATTTGTAGTGTATCTTTGAAAATACCTTATAACATATCCTAATATGCAGTGTATCATTGAAAATACCTTATAATATAACGTAATATGCAGTGTATCATTGAAAATACCTTATAATATAACGTAATATGCAGTGTATCATTGAAAATACCTTATAATATAACGTAATATGCAGTGTATCATAGAAAATACCATGTAATATAACGTAATATACAGTGTATCATTGAAAATACCTTATAATATAACGTAATATGCAGTGTATCATTGAAAATACCTTCTAATATATCGTAGTTTATCATTGAAAATACCTTATAATATAACGTAATATGCAGTGTATCATTGAAAATACCTTATAATATAACGTAATATGCAGTGTATCATAGAAAATACCATGTAATATAACGTAATATACAGTGTATCATTGAAAATACCTTATAATATAACGTAATATGCAGTGTATCATTGAAAATACCTTCTAATATATCGTAGTTTATCATTGAAAATACCTTATAATATAACGTAATATGCAGTGTATCATTGAAAATACCTTATAATATAACGTAGTTTATCATTGAAAATACCTTATAATATAACGTAATATGCAGTGTATCATTGAAAATACCTTATAATATAACGTAATATGCAGTGTATCATTGAAAATACCTTATAATATAACGTAATATGCAGTGTATCATTGAAAATACCTTATAATATAACGTAATATGCAGTGTATCATTGAAAATACCTTATAATATAACGTAATATGCAGTGTATCATTGAAAATACCTTATAATATAACGTAATATGCAGTGTATCATAGAAAATACCATGTAATATAACGTAATATACAGTGTATCATTGAAAATACCATATAATATAACGTAATATGCAGTGTATCATTGAAAATACCATGTAATATAACGTAATATGCAGTGTATCATTGAAAATACCTTATAACATATCGTAATTTGTAGTGTATCTTTGAAAATACCTTATAACATATCCTAATATGCAGTGTATCATTGAAAATACCTTATAATATAACGTAATATGCAGTGTATCATTGAAAATACCTTATAATATAACGTAATATGCAGTGTATCATTGAAAATACCTTATAATATAACGTAATATGCAGTGTATCATAGAAAATACCATGTAATATAACGTAATATACAGTGTATCATTGAAAATACCTTATAATATAACGTAATATGCAGTGTATCATTGAAAATACCTTCTAATATATCGTAGTTTATCATTGAAAATACCTTATAATATAACGTAATATGCAGTGTATCATTGAAAATACCTTATAATATAACGTAATATGCAGTGTATCATAGAAAATACCATGTAATATAACGTAATATACAGTGTATCATTGAAAATACCTTATAATATAACGTAATATGCAGTGTATCATTGAAAATACCTTCTAATATATCGTAGTTTATCATTGAAAATACCTTATAATATAACGTAATATGCAGTGTATCATTGAAAATACCTTATAATATAACGTAGTTTATCATTGAAAATACCTTATAATATAACGTAATATGCAGTGTATCATTGAAAATACCTTATAATATAACGTAATATGCAGTGTATCATTGAAAATACCTTATAATATAACGTAATATGCAGTGTATCATTGAAAATACCTTATAATATAACGTAATATGCAGTGTATCATTGAAAATACCTTATAATATAACGTAATATGCAGTGTATCATTGAAAATACCTTATAATATAACGTAATATGCAGTGTATCATAGAAAATACCATGTAATATAACGTAATATACAGTGTATCATTGAAAATACCATATAATATAACGTAATATGCAGTGTATCATTGAAAATACCATGTAATATTACGTAATATGCAGTGTATCATTGAAAATACCTTATAACATATCGTAATTTGTAGTGTATCTTTGAAAATACCTTATAACATATCCTAATATGCAGTGTATCATTGAAAATACCTTATAATATAACGTAATATGCAGTGTATCATTGAAAATACCTTATAATATAACGTAATATGCAGTGTATCATTGAAAATACCTTATAATATAACGTAATATGCAGTGTATCATAGAAAATACCATGTAATATAACGTAATATACAGTGTATCATTGAAAATACCTTATAATATAACGTAATATGCAGTGTATCATTGAAAATACCTTCTAATATATCGTAGTTTATCATTGAAAATACCTTATAATATAACGTAATATGCAGTGTATCATTGAAAATACCTTATAATATAACGTAATATGCAGTGTATCATAGAAAATACCATGTAATATAACGTAATATACAGTGTATCATTGAAAATACCTTATAATATAACGTAATATGCAGTGTATCATTGAAAATACCTTCTAATATATCGTAGTTTATCATTGAAAATACCTTATAATATAACGTAATATGCAGTGTATCATTGAAAATACCTTATAATATAACGTAGTTTATCATTGAAAATACCTTATAATATAACGTAATATGCAGTGTATCATTGAAAATACCTTATAATATAACGTAATATGCAGTGTATCATTGAAAATACCTTATAATATAACGTAATATGCAGTGTATCATTGAAAATACCTTATAATATAACGTAATATGCAGTGTATCATTGAAAATACCTTATAATATAACGTAATATGCAGTGTATCATAGAAAATACCATGTAATATAACGTAATATACAGTGTATCATTGAAAATACCATATAATATAACGTAATATGCAGTGTATCATTGAAAATACCTTATAATATTACGTAATATGCAGTGTATCATTGAAAATACCTTATAACATATCGTAATTTGTAGTGTATCTTTGAAAATACCTTATAACATATCCTAATATGCAGTGTATCATTGAAAATACCTTATAATATAACGTAATATGCAGTGTATCATTGAAAATACCTTATAATATAACGTAATATGCAGTGTATCATTGAAAATACCTTATAATATAACGTAATATGCAGTGTATCATAGAAAATACCATGTAATATAACGTAATATACAGTGTATCATTGAAAATACCTTATAATATAACGTAATATGCAGTGTATCATTGAAAATACCTTCTAATATATCGTAGTTTATCATTGAAAATACCTTATAATATAACGTAATATGCAGTGTATCATTGAAAATACCTTATAATATAACGTAATATGCAGTGTATCATTGGAAATACATTATAATATAACGTAATATGCAGTGTATCATTGAAAATACCTTATAATATAACGTAATATGCAGTGTATCATTGAAAATACATTATAATATAACGTAATATGCAGTGTATCATTGAAAATACCTTATAATATAACGTAATATGCAGTGTATCATAGAAAATACCATGTAATATAACGTAATATACAGTGTATCAATGAAAATACCTTATAATATAACGTAATATGCAGTGTATCATTGAAAATACCTTCTAATATATCGTAGTTTATCATTGAAAATTCCTTATAATATAACGTAATATGCAGTGTATCATTGAAAATACCTTCTAATATATCGTAGTTTATCATTGAAAATACCTTATAATATAACGTAATATGCAGTGTATCATTGAAAATACCTTCTAATATATCGTAGTTTATCATTGAAAATACCTTATAACATATCCTAATATGCAGTGTATCATAGAAAATACCATGTAATATAACGTAATATACAGTGTATCATTGAAAATACCTTATAATATAACGTAATATGCAGTGTATCATTGAAAATACCTTCTAATATATCGTAGTTTATCATTGAAAATACCTTATAATATAACGTAATATGCAGTGTATCATTGAAAATACCTTCTAATATATCGTAGTTTATCATTGAAAATTCCTTATAATATAACGTAATATGCAGTGTATCATTGAAAATACCATATAACATATCCTAATATGCAGTGTATCATTGAAAATACCTTATAACATATCGTAATTTGTAGTGTATCTTTGAAAATACCTTATAACATATCCTAATATGCAGTGTATCATTGAAAATACCTTATAATATAACGTAATATGCAGTGTATCATTGAAAATACCTTATAATATAACGTAATATGCAGTGTATCATTGAAAATACCTTATAATATAACGTAATATGCAGTGTATCATAGAAAATACCATGTAATATAACGTAATATACAGTGTATCATTGAAAATACCTTATAATATAACGTAATATGCAGTGTATCATTGAAAATACCTTCTAATATATCGTAGTTTATCATTGAAAATACCTTATAACATATCCTAATATGCAGTGTATCATTGAAAATACCTTATAATATAACGTAATATGCAGTGTATCATTGAAAATACCTTATAATATAACGTAATATGCAGTGTATCATTGAAAATACCTTATAACATATCGTAATTTGTAGTGTATCTTTGAAAATACCTTATAACATATCCTAATATGCAGTGTATCATTGAAAATACCTTATAATATAACGTAATATGCAGTGTATCATTGAAAATACCTTATAATATAACGTAATATGCAGTGTATCATTGAAAATACCTTCTAATATATCGTAGTTTATCATTGAAAATACCTTATAATATAACGTAATATGCAGTGTATCATTGAAAATACCTTATAATATAACGTAATATGCAGTGTGTCATTGAAAATACCTTACATCATATCGTAATATGCAGTGTATCATTGAAAATACCTTATAATATAACGTAATATGCAGTGTATCATTGAAAATACCTTCTAATATATCGTAGTTTATCATTGAAAATACCTTATAATATAACGTAATATGCAGTGTATCATTGAAAATACCTTCTAATATATCGTAGTTTATCATTGAAAATACCTTATAACATATCCTAATATGCAGTGTATCATAGAAAATACCATGTAATATAACGTAATATACAGTGTATCATTGAAAATACCTTATAATATAACGTAATATGCAGTGTATCATTGAAAATACCTTCTAATATATCGTAGTTTATCATTGAAAATACCTTATAATATAACGTAATATGCAGTGTATCATTGAAAATACCTTCTAATATATCGTAGTTTATCATTGAAAATACCTTATAATATAACGTAATATGCAGTGTATCATTGAAAATACCATATAACATATCCTAATATGCAGTGTATCATTGAAAATACCTTATAATATAACGTAATATGCAGTGTATCATTGAAAATACCTTATAATATAACGTAATATGCAGTGTATCATTGAAAATACCTTATAATATAACGTAATATGCAGTGTATCATAGAAAATACCATGTAATATAACGTAATATACAGTGTATCATTGAAAATACCATATAATATAACGTAATATGCAGTGTATCATTGAAAATACCATGTAATATAACGTAATATGCAGTGTATCATTGAAAATACCTTATAACATATCGTAATTTGTAGTGTATCTTTGAAAATACCTTATAACATATCCTAATATGCAGTGTATCATTGAAAATACCTTATAATATAACGTAATATGCAGTGTATCATTGAAAATACCTTATAATATAACGTAATATGCAGTGTATCATTGAAAATACCTTATAATATAACGTAATATGCAGTGTATCATAGAAAATACCATGTAATATAACGTAATTTAGAGTGTATCATTGAAAATACCTTATAATATAACGTAATATGCAGTGTATCATTGAAAATACCTTCTAATATATCGTAGTTTATCATTGAAAATACCTTATAATATAACGTAATATGCAGTGTATCATTGAAAATACCTTATAATATAACGTAATATGCAGTGTATCATTGGAAATACATTATAATATAACGTAATATGCAGTGTATCATTGAAAATACCTTATAATATAACGTAATATGCAGTGTATCATTGAAAATACATTATAATATAACGTAATATGCAGTGTATCATTGAAAATACCTTATAATATAACGTAATATGCAGTGTATCATAGAAAATACCATGTAATATAACGTAATATACAGTGTATCAATGAAAATACCTTATAATATAACGCAATATGCAGTGTATCATTGAAAATACCTTCTAATATATCGTAGTTTATCATTGAAAATTCCTTATAATATAACGTAATATGCAGTGTATCATTGAAAATACCTTCTAATATATCGTAGTTTATCATTGAAAATACCTTATAATATAACGTAATATGCAGTGTATCATTGAAAATACCTTCTAATATATCGTAGTTTATCATTGAAAATACCTTATAACATATCCTAATATGCAGTGTATCATAGAAAATACCATGTAATATAACGTAATATACAGTGTATCATTGAAAATACCTTATAATATAACGTAATATGCAGTGTATCATTGAAAATACCTTCTAATATATCGTAGTTTATCATTGAAAATACCTTATAATATAACGTAATATGCAGTGTATCATTGAAAATACCTTGTAATATATCGTAGTTTATCATTGAAAATTCCTTATAATATAACGTAATATGCAGTGTATCATTGAAAATACCATATAACATATCCTAATATGCAGTGTATCATTGAAAATACCTTATAACATATCGTAATTTGTAGTGTATCTTTGAAAATACCTTATAACATATCCTAATATGCAGTGTATCATTGAAAATACCTTATAATATAACGTAATATGCAGTGTATCATTGAAAATACCTTATAATATAACGTAATATGCAGTGTATCATTGAAAATACCTTATAATATAACGTAATATGCAGTGTATCATAGAAAATACCATGTAATATAACGTAATATACAGTGTATCATTGAAAATACCTTATAATATAACGTAATATGCAGTGTATCATTGAAAATACCTTCTAATATATCGTAGTTTATCATTGAAAATACCTTATAACATATCCTAATATGCAGTGTATCATTGAAAATACCTTATAATATAACGTAATATGCAGTGTATCATTGAAAATACCTTATAATATAACGTAATATGCAGTGTATCATTGAAAATACCTTATAACATATCGTAATTTGTAGTGTATCTTTGAAAATACCTTATAATATAACGTAATATGCAGTGTATCATTGGAAATACCTTATAATATAACGTAATATGCAGTGTATCATTGAAAATACCTTATAATATAACGTAATATGCAGTGTATCATTGAAAATACCTTATAATATAACGTAATATGCAGTGTATCATTGAAAATACCTTATAATATAACGTAATATGCAGTGTATCATAGAAAATACCATGTAATATAACGTAATATACAGTGTATCATTGAAAATACCTTATAATATAACGTAATATGCAGTGTATCATTGAAAATACCTTCTAATATATCGTAGTTTATCATTGAAAATACCTTATAATATAACGTAATATGCAGTGTATCATTGAAAATACCTTATAATATAACGTAATATGCAGTGTATCATTGGAAATACATTATAATGTAACGTAATATGCAGTGTATCATTGAAAATACCTTATAATATAACGTAATATGCAGTGTATCATTGAAAATACCTTATAATATAACGTAATATGCAGTGTATCATTGAAAATACCTTATAATATAACGTAATATGCAGTGTATCTTTGAAAATACCTTCTAATATATCGTAGTTTATCATTGAAAATACCTTATAATATAACGTAATATGCAGTGTATCATTGAAAATACCTTCTAATATATCGTAGTTTATCATTGAAAATTCCTTATAATATAACGTAATATGCAGTGTATCATTGAAAATACCATATAACATATCCTAATATGCAGTGTATCATTGAAAATACCTTATAATATAACGTAATATGCAGTGTATCATTGAAAATACCTTATAATATAACGTAATATGCAGTGTATCATTGAAAATACCTTATAATATAACGTAATATGCAGTGCATCATTGAAAATACCTTATAACATATCCTAATATGCAGTGTATCATAGAAAATACCTTATAATATAACGTAATATGCAGTGTATCATTGAAAATACCTTATAATATAAAGTAACATGCAGTGTATCATTGAAAATACCTTATAATATAACGTAATATACAGTATATCATTGAAAATACCTTATAATATAGCATGATATGCAGTATATCATTGAAAATACCTTATAATATAGCGTAATATGCAATGTATCATTGAAAATACCTTATAATATAACGTAATATGCAGTGTATCATTGAAAATACCTTGTAATATATCGTAGTTTATCATTGAAAATACCTTATAATATAACGTAATATGCAGTGTATCATTGAAAATACCTTATAATATAACGTAATATGCAGTGTATCATTGAAAATACCTTATAATATAACGTAATATACAGTGTATCATTGAAAATACCTTATAATATATCGTAGTTTATTATTGAAAATACCTTATACTGTATCGTAATATGCAGTCTATCAACTATAATACCATATAATATAACGTAATATGCAGTGTATCAATGAAAATACCATATAATATAACGTAATATGCAGTGTGTCATTGAAAATACCTTATAATATAACGTAACATGCAGTGTATCATTGATAATACCTTATAATATAACGTAATATGCAGTGTATCATTGAAAATACCTTATAATATAGCGTAATATGCAGTCTATCAACGTTAATACCATACAATATAACGTAATATGCAGTGTATCAATGAAAATACCATATAATATAACGTAATATGGAGTGTGTCATTGAAAATACCTTATAATGTAACGTAACATGCAGTGTATCATTGATAATACCTTATAATATAACGTAATATGCAGTGTATCATTGAAAATACCTTATAATATAGCATAATATGCAGTATATCATTGAAAATACCTTATAATATAGCGTAATATGCAATGTATCATTGAAAATACCTTATAATATAACGTAATAGGCAGTGTATCATTGAAAATACCTTCTAATATATCGTAGTTTATCATTGAAAATACCTTATAATATAACGTAATATGCAGTGTATCATTGAAAATACCTTATAACATATCCTAATATGCAGTGTATCATTGAAAATACCTTATAATATAACGTAATATGCAGTGTATCATTGAAAATACCTAATAATATAACGTAATATGCAGTGTATCATTGAAAATACCTTATAATATAACGTAATATGCAGTGTATCATAGAAAATACCATGTAATATAACGTAATATACAGTGTATCATTGAAAATACCTTATAATATAACGTAATATGCAGTGTATCATTGAAAATACCTTCTAATATATCGTAGTTTATCACTGAAAATACCTTATAATATAACGTAATATGCAGTGTATCATTGAAAATACCTTCTAATATATCGTAGTTTATCATTGAAAATACCTTATAATATAACGTAATATGCAGTGTATCATTGAAAATACCTTATAATATAACGTAATATGCAGTGTGTCATTGAAAATACCTTACATCATATCGTAATATGCAGTGTATCATTGAAAATACCTTATAATATAACGTAATATGCAGTGTATCATAGAAAATACCATGTAATATAACGTAATATACAGTGTATCATTGAAAATACCATATAATATAACGTAATATGCAGTGTATCATTGAAAATACCATGTAATATAACGTAATATGCAGTGTATCATTGAAAATACCTTATAACATATCGTAATTTGTAGTGTATCTTTGAAAATACCTTATAACATATCCTAATATGCAGTGTATCATTGAAAATACCTTATAATATAACGTAATATGCAGTGTATCATTGAAAATACCTTATAATATAACGTAATATGCAGTGTATCATTGAAAATACCTTATAATATAACGTAATATGCAGTGTATCATAGAAAATACCATGTAATATAACGTAATATACAGTGTATCATTGAAAATACCTTATAATATAACGTAATATGCAGTGTATCATTGAAAATACCTTCTAATATATCGTAGTTTATCATTGAAAATACCTTATAATATAACGTAATATGCAGTGTATCATTGAAAATACCTTATAATATAACGTAATATGCAGTGTATCATAGAAAATACCATGTAATATAACGTAATATACAGTGTATCATTGAAAATACCTTATAATATAACGTAATATGCAGTGTATCATTGAAAATACCTTCTAATATATCGTAGTTTATCATTGAAAATACCTTATAATATAACGTAATATGCAGTGTATCATTGAAAATACCTTATAATATAACGTAGTTTATCATTGAAAATACCTTATAATATAACGTAATATGCAGTGTATCATTGAAAATACCTTATAATATAACGTAATATGCAGTGTATCATTGAAAATACCTTATAATATAACGTAATATGCAGTGTATCATTGAAAATACCTTATAATATAACGTAATATGCAGTGTATCATTGAAAATACCTTATAATATAACGTAATATGCAGTGTATCATTGAAAATACCTTATAATATAACGTAATATGCAGTGTATCATAGAAAATACCATGTAATATAACGTAATATACAGTGTATCATTGAAAATACCATATAATATAACGTAATATGCAGTGTATCATTGAAAATACCATGTAATATTACGTAATATGCAGTGTATCATTGAAAATACCTTATAACATATCGTAATTTGTAGTGTATCTTTGAAAATACCTTATAACATATCCTAATATGCAGTGTATCATTGAAAATACCTTATAATATAACGTAATATGCAGTGTATCATTGAAAATACCTTCTAATATATCGTAGTTTATCATTGAAAATACCTTATAATATAACGTAATATGCAGTGTATCATTGAAAATACCTTCTAATATATCGTAGTTTATCATTGAAAATTCCTTATAATATAACGTAATATGCAGTGTATCATTGAAAATACCATATAACATATCCTAATATGCAGTGTATCATTGAAAATACCTTATAACATATCGTAATTTGTAGTGTATCTTTGAAAATAACTTATAACATATCCTAATATGCAGTGTATCATTGAAAATACCTTATAATATAACGTAATATGCAGTGTATCATTGAAAATACCTTATAATATAACGTAATATGCAGTGTATCATTGAAAATACCTTATAATATAACGTAATATGCAGTGTATCATAGAAAATACCATGTAATATAACGTAATATACAGTGTATCATTGAAAATACCTTATAATATAACGTAATATGCAGTGTATCATTGGAAATACCTTCTAATATATCGTAGTTTATCATTGAAAATACCTTATAACATATCCTAATATGCAGTGTATCATTGAAAATATCTTATAATATAACGTAATATGCAGTGTATCATTGAAAATACCTTATAATATAACGTAATATGCAGTGTATCATTGAAAATACCTTATAACATATCGTAATTTGTAGTGTATCTTTGAAAATACCTTATAACATATCCTAATATGCAGTGTATCATTGAAAATACCTTATAATATAACGTAATATGCAGTGTATCATTGAAAATACCTTATAATATAACGTAATATGCAGTGTATCATTGAAAATACCTTCTAATATATCGTAGTTTATCATTGAAAATACCTTATAATATAACGTAATATGCAGTGTATCATTGAAAATACCTTATAATATAACGTAATATGCAGTGTGTCATTGAAAATACCTTACATCATATCGTAATATGCAGTGTATCATTGAAAATACCTTATAATATAACGTAATATGCAGTGTATCATTGAAAATACCTTCTAATATATCGTAGTTTATCATTGAAAATACCTTATAATATAACGTAATATGCAGTGTATCATTGAAAATACCTTCTAATATATCGTAGTTTATCATTGAAAATACCTTATAACATATCCTAATATGCAGTGTATCATAGAAAATACCATGTAATATAACGTAATATACAGTGTATCATTGAAAATACCTTATAATATAACGTAATATGCAGTGTATCATTGAAAATACCTTCTAATATATCGTAGTTTATCATTGAAAATACCTTATAATATAACGTAATATGCAGTGTATCATTGAAAATACCTTCTAATATATCGTAGTTTATCATTGAAAATTCCTTATAATATAACGTAATATGCAGTGTATCATTGAAAATACCATATAACATATCCTAATATGCAGTGTATCATTGAAAATACCTTATAATATAACGTAATATGCAGTGTATCATTGAAAATACCTTATAATATAACGTAATATGCAGTGTATCATTGAAAATACCTTATAATATAACGTAATATGCAGTGTATCATAGAAAATACCATGTAATATAACGTAATATACAGTGTATCATTGAAAATACCATATAATATAACGTAATATGCAGTGTATCATTGAAAATACCATGTAATATAACGTAATATGCAGTGTATCATTGAAAATACCTTATAACATATCGTAATTTGTAGTGTATCTTTGAAAATACCTTATAACATATCCTAATATGCAGTGTATCATTGAAAATACCTTATAATATAACGTAATATGCAGTGTATCATTGAAAATACCTTATAATATAACGTAATATGCAGTGTATCATTGAAAATACCTTATAATATAACGTAATATGCAGTGTATCATAGAAAATACCATGTAATATAACGTAATATACAGTGTATCATTGAAAATACCTTATAATATAACGTAATATGCAGTGTATCATTGAAAATACCTTATAATATATCGTAGTTTATCATTGAAAATACCTTATAATATAACGTAATATGCAGTGTATCATTGAAAATACCATATAATATAACGTAATATGCAGTGTATCATTGAAAATACCTTATAACATATCGTAATTTGTAGTGTATCTTTGAAAATACCTTATAATATAACGTAATATGCAGTGTATCATTGAAAATACCTTATAATATAACGTAATATGCAGTGTATCATTGAAAATACCTTATAATATAACGTAATATGCAGTGTATCATTGAAAATACCTTATAATATAACGTAATATGCAGTGTATCATTGAAAATACCTTCTAATATATCGTAGTTTATCATTGAAAATACCTTATAACATATCCTAATATGCAGTGTATCATTGAAAATACCTTATAATATAACGTAATATGCAGTGTATCATTGAAAATACCTTATAATATAACGTAATATGCAGTGTATCATTGAAAATACCTTATAACATATCGTAATTTGTAGTGTATCTTTGAAAATACCTTATAATATAACGTAATATGCAGTGTATCATTGGAAATACCTTATAATATAACGTAATATGCAGTGTATCATTGAAAATACCTTATAATATAACGTAATATGCAGTGTATCATTGAAAATACCTTATAATATAACGTAATATGCAGTGTATCATTGAAAATACCTTATAATATAACGTAATATGCAGTGTATCATAGAAAATACCATGTAATATAACGTAATATACAGTGTATCATTGAAAATACCTTATAATATAACGTAATATGCAGTGTATCATTGAAAATACCTTCTAATATATCGTAGTTTATCATTGAAAATACCTTATAATATAACGTAATATGCAGTGTATCATTGAAAATACCTTATAATATAACGTAATATGCAGTGTATCATTGGAAATACATTATAATATAACGTAATATGCAGTGTATCATTGAAAATACCTTATAATATAACGTAATATGCAGTGTATCATTGAAAATACCTTATAATATAACGTAATATGCAGTGTATCATTGAAAATACCTTATAATATAACGTAATATGCAGTGTATCTTTGAAAATACCTTCTAATATATCGTAGTTTATCATTGAAAATACCTTATAATATAACGTAATATGCAGTGTATCATTGAAAATACCTTCTAATATATCGTAGTTTATCATTGAAAATACCTTATAATATAACGTAATATGCAGTGTATCATTGAAAATACCATATAACATATCCTAATATGCAGTGTATCATTGAAAATACCTTATAATATAACGTAATATGCAGTGTATCATTGAAAATACCTTATAATATAACGTAATATGCAGTGTATCATTGAAAATACCTTATAATATAACGTAATATGCAGTGTATCATAGAAAATACCATGTAATATAACGTAATATACAGTGTATCATTGAAAATACCATATAATATAACGTAATATGCAGTGTATCATTGAAAATACCATGTAATATAACGTAATATGCAGTGTATCATTGAAAATACCTTATAACATATCGTAATTTGTAGTGTATCTTTGAAAATACCTTATAACATATCCTAATATGCAGTGTATCATTGAAAATACCTTATAATATAACGTAATATGCAGTGTATCATTGAAAATACCTTATAATATAACGTAATATGCAGTGTATCATTGAAAATACCTTATAATATAACGTAATATGCAGTGTATCATAGAAAATACCATGTAATATAACGTAATATACAGTGTATCATTGAAAATACCTTATAATATAACGTAATATGCAGTGTATCATTGAAAATACCTTCTAATATATCGTAGTTTATCATTGAAAATACCTTATAATATAACGTAATATGCAGTGTATCATTGAAAATACCTTATAATATAACGTAATATGCAGTGTATCATTGGAAATACATTATAATATAACGTAATATGCAGTGTATCATTGAAAATACCTTATAATATAACGTAATATGCAGTGTATCATTGAAAATACATTATAATATAACGTAATATGCAGTGTATCATTGAAAATACCTTATAATATAACGTAATATGCAGTGTATCATAGAAAATACCATGTAATATAACGTAATATACAGTGTATCAATGAAAATACCTTATAATATAACGCAATATGCAGTGTATCATTGAAAATACCTTCTAATATATCGTAGTTTATCATTGAAAATTCCTTATAATATAACGTAATATGCAGTGTATCATTGAAAATACCTTCTAATATATCGTAGTTTATCATTGAAAATACCTTATAATATAACGTAATATGCAGTGTATCATTGAAAATACCTTCTAATATATCGTAGTTTATCATTGAAAATACCTTATAACATATCCTAATATGCAGTGTATCATAGAAAATACCATGTAATATAACGTAATATACAGTGTATCATTGAAAATACCTTATAATATAACGTAATATGCAGTGTATCATTGAAAATACCTTCTAATATATCGTAGTTTATCATTGAAAATACCTTATAATATAACGTAATATGCAGTGTATCATTGAAAATACCTTCTAATATATCGTAGTTTATCATTGAAAATTCCTTATAATATAACGTAATATGCAGTGTATCATTGAAAATACCTTATAACATATCCTAATATGCAGTGTATCATTGAAAATACCTTATAACATATCGTAATTTGTAGTGTATCTTTGAAAATACCTTATAACATATCCTAATATGCAGTGTATCATTGAAAATACCTTATAATATAACGTAATATGCAGTGTATCATTGAAAATACCTTATAATATAACGTAATATGCAGTGTATCATTGAAAATACCTTATAATATAACGTAATATGCAGTGTATCATAGAAAATACCATGTAATATAACGTAATATACAGTGTATCATTGAAAATACCTTATAATATAACGTAATATGCAGTGTATCATTGAAAATACCTTCTAATATATCGTAGTTTATCATTGAAAATACCTTATAACATATCCTAATATGCAGTGTATCATTGAAAATACCTTATAATATAACGTAATATGCAGTGTATCATTGAAAATACCTTATAATATAACGTAATATGCAGTGTATCATTGAAAATACCTTATAACATATCGTAATTTGTAGTGTATCTTTGAAAATACCTTATAATATAACGTAATATGCAGTGTATCATTGGAAATACCTTATAATATAACGTAATATGCAGTGTATCATTGAAAATACCTTATAATATAACGTAATATGCAGTGTATCATTGAAAATACCTTATAATATAACGTAATATGCAGTGTATCATTGAAAATACCATATAACATATCCTAATATGCAGTGTATCATTGAAAATACCTTATAACATATCGTAATTTGTAGTGTATCTTTGAAAATACCTTATAACATATCCTAATATGCAGTGTATCATTGAAAATACCTTATAATATAACGTAATATGCAGTGTATCATTGAAAATACCTTATAATATAACGTAATATGCAGTGTATCATTGAAAATACCTTATAATATAACGTAATATGCAGTGTATCATAGAAAATACCATGTAATATAACGTAATATACAGTGTATCATTGAAAATACCTTATAATATAACGTAATATGCAGTGTATCATTGAAAATACCTTCTAATATATCGTAGTTTATCATTGAAAATACCTTATAACATATCCTAATATGCAGTGTATCATTGAAAATATCTTATAATATAACGTAATATGCAGTGTATCATTGAAAATACCTTATAATATAACGTAATATGCAGTGTATCATTGAAAATACCTTATAACATATCGTAATTTGTAGTGTATCTTTGAAAATACCTTATAATATAACGTAATATGCAGTGTATCATTGGAAATACCTTATAATATAACGTAATATGCAGTGTATCATTGAAAATACCTTATAATATAACGTAATATGCAGTGTATCATTGAAAATACCTTATAATATAACGTAATATGCAGTGTATCATTGAAAATACCTTATAATATAACGTAATATGCAGTGTATCATAGAAAATACCATGTAATATAACGTAATATACAGTGTATCATTGAAAATACCTTATAATATAACGTAATATGCAGTGTATCATTGAAAATACCTTCTAATATATCGTAGTTTATCATTGAAAATACCTTATAATATAACGTAATATGCAGTGTATCATTGAAAATACCTTATAATATAACGTAATATGCAGTGTATCATTGGAAATACATTATAATATAACGTAATATGCAGTGTATCATTGAAAATACCTTATAATATAACGTAATATGCAGTGTATCATTGAAAATACATTATAATATAACGTAATATGCAGTGTATCATTGAAAATACCTTATAATATAACGTAATATGCAGTGTATCATAGAAAATACCATGTAATATAACGTAATATACAGTGTATCAATGAAAATACCTTATAATATAACGCAATATGCAGTGTATCATTGAAAATACCTTCTAATATATCGTAGTTTATCATTGAAAATTCCTTATAATATAACGTAATATGCAGTGTATCATTGAAAATACCTTCTAATATATCGTAGTTTATCATTGAAAATACCTTATAATATAACGTAATATGCAGTGTATCATTGAAAATACCTTCTAATATATCGTAGTTTATCATTGAAAATACCTTATAACATATCCTAATATGCAGTGTATCATAGAAAAATACCATGTAATATAACGTAATATACAGTGTATCATTGAAAATACCTTATAATATAACGTAATATGCAGTGTATCATTGAAAATACCTTCTAATATATCGTAGTTTATCATTGAAAATACCTTATAATATAACGTAATATGCAGTGTATCATTGAAAATACCTTCTAATATATCGTAGTTTATCATTGAAAATTCCTTATAATATAACGTAATATGCAGTGTATCATTGAAAATACCATATAACATATCCTAATATGCAGTGTATCATTGAAAATACCTTATAACATATCGTAATTTGTAGTGTATCTTTGAAAATACCTTATAACATATCCTAATATGCAGTGTATCATTGAAAATACCTTATAATATAACGTAATATGCAGTGTATCATTGAAAATACCTTATAATATAACGTAATATGCAGTGTATCATTGAAAATACCTTATAATATAACGTAATATGCAGTGTATCATAGAAAATACCATGTAATATAACGTAATATACAGTGTATCATTGAAAATACCTTATAATATAACGTAATATGCAGTGTATCATTGAAAATACCTTCTAATATATCGTAGTTTATCATTGAAAATACCTTATAACATATCCTAATATGCAGTGTATCATTGAAAATACCTTATAATATAACGTAATATGCAGTGTATCATTGAAAATACCTTATAATATAACGTAATATGCAGTGTATCATTGAAAATACCTTATAACATATCGTAATTTGTAGTGTATCTTTGAAAATACCTTATAACATATCCTAATATGCAGTGTATCATTGAAAATACCTTATAATATAACGTAATATGCAGTGTATCATTGAAAATACCTTATAATATAACGTAATATGCAGTGTATCATTGAAAATACCTTCTAATATATCGTAGTTTATCATTGAAAATACCTTATAATATAACGTAATATGCAGTGTATCATTGAAAATACCTTATAATATAACGTAATATGCAGTGTGTCATTGAAAATACCTTACATCATATCGTAATATGCAGTGTATCATTGAAAATACCTTATAATATAACGTAATATGCAGTGTATCATTGAAAATACCTTCTAATATATCGTAGTTTATCATTGAAAATACCTTATAATATAACGTAATATGCAGTGTATCATTGAAAATACCTTCTAATATAACGTAATATGCAGTGTATCATTGAAAATACCTTATAATATAACGTAATATGCAGTGTATCATTGAAAATACCTTATAATATAACGTAATATGCAGTGTATCATTGAAAATACCATATAACATATCCTAATATGCAGTGTATCATTGAAAATACCTTATAACATATCGTAATTTGTAGTGTATCTTTGAAAATACCTTATAACATATCCTAATATGCAGTGTATCATTGAAAATACCTTATAATATAACGTAATATGCAGTGTATCATTGAAAATACCTTATAATATAACGTAATATGCAGTGTATCATTGAAAATACCTTATAATATAACGTAATATGCAGTGTATCATTGAAAATACCTTCTAATATATCGTAGTTTATCATTGAAAATACCTTATAACATATCCTAATATGCAGTGTATCATTGAAAATACCTTATAATATAACGTAATATGCAGTGTATCATTGAAAATACCTTATAATATAACGTAATATGCAGTGTATCATTGAAAATACCTTATAACATATCGTAATTTGTAGTGTATCTTTGAAAATACCTTATAACATATCCTAATATGCAGTGTATCATTGAAAATACCTTATAATATAACGTAATATGCAGTGTATCATTGAAAATACCTTATAATATAACGTAATATGCAGTGTATCATTGAAAATACCTTCTAATATATCGTAGTTTATCATTGAAAATACCTTATAATATAACGTAATATGCAGTGTATCATTGAAAATACCTTATAATATAACGTAATATGCAGTGTATCATTGAAAATACCTTCTAATATATCGTAGTTTATCATTGAAAATTCCTTATAATATAACGTAATATGCAGTGTATCATTGAAAATACCATATAACATATCCTAATATGCAGTGTATCATTGAAAATACCTTATAATATAACGTAATATGCAGTGTATCATTGAAAATACCTTATAATATAACGTAATATGCAGTGTATCATTGAAAATACCTTATAATATAACGTAATATGCAGTGTATCATAGAAAATACCATGTAATATAACGTAATATACAGTGTATCATTGAAAATACCATATAATATAACGTAATATGCAGTGTATCATTGAAAATACCATGTAATATAACGTAATATGCAGTGTATCATTGAAAATACCTTATAACATATCGTAATTTGTAGTGTATCTTTGAAAATACCTTATAACATATCCTAATATGCAGTGTATCATTGAAAATACCTTATAATATAACGTAATATGCAGTGTATCATTGAAAATACCTTATAATATAACGTAATATGCAGTGTATCATTGAAAATACCTTATAATATAACGTAATATGCAGTGTATCATAGAAAATACCATGTAATATAACGTAATATACAGTGTATCATTGAAAATACCTTATAATATAACGTAATATGCAGTGTATCATTGAAAATACCTTCTAATATATCGTAGTTTATCATTGAAAATACCTTATAATATAACGTAATATGCAGTGTATCATTGAAAATACCTTATAATATAACGTAATATGCAGTGTATCGTTGAAAATACCTTATAATATAACGTAATATGCAGTGTATCATTGAAAATACCTTATAATATAACGTAATATGCAGTGTATCATTGAAAATACCTTATAATATAACGTAATATGCAGTGTATCATTGAAAATACCTTATAATATAACGTAATATGCAGTGTATCATAGAAAATACCATGTAATATAACGTAATATACAGTGTATCATTGAAAATACCATATAATATAACGTAATATGCAGTGTATCATTGAAAATACCTTATAATATAACGTAATATGCAGTGTATCATTGAAAATACCTTATAACATATCCTAATATGCACTGTATCATTGAAAATACCTTATAATATAACGTAACATGCAATGTATCATTGATAATACCTTATAATATAACGTAATATGCAATGTATCATTGAAAATACCTTATAATATAGCGTAATATGCAGTGTATCATTGAAAATACCTTATAATATAACGTAATATGCAGTGTATCATTGAAAATACCTTCTAATATATCGTAGTTTATTATTGAAAATACCTTATAATGTAACGTAATATGCAGTGTATCATTGAATATACCTTATAACATATCCTAATATGCAGTGTATCATTGAAAATATCTTATAATATAACGTAATATGCAGTGTATCATTGAAAATACCTTATAATATAACGTAATATGCAGTGTATCATAGAAAATACCATGTAATATAACGTAATATACAGTGTATCATTGAAAATACCATATAATATAACGTAATATGCAGTGTATCATTGAAAATACCATGTAATATAACGTAATATGCAGTGTATCATTGAAAATACCTTATAACATATCGTAATTTGTAGTGTATCATTGAAAATACCTTATAATATAACGTAATATGCAGTGTATCATTGAAAATACCTTATAATATAACGTAATATGCAGTGTATCGTTGAAAATACCTTATAATATAACGTAATATGCAGTGTATCATTGAAAATACCTTATAATATAACGTAATATGCAGTGTATCATTGAAAATACCTTATAATATAACGTAATATGCAGTGTATCATTGAAAATACCTTATAATATAACGTAATATGCAGTGTATCATAGAAAATACCATGTAATATAACGTAATATACAGTGTATCATTGAAAATACCATATAATATAACGTAATATGCAGTGTATCATTGAAAATACCTTATAATATAACGTAATATGCAGTGTATCATTGAAAATACCTTATAACATATCCTAATATGCACTGTATCATTGAAAATACCTTATAATAAAACGTAACATGCAATGTATCATTGATAATACCTTATAATATAACGTAATATGCAATGTATCATTGAAAATACCTTATAATATAGCGTAATATGCAGTGTATCATTGAAAATACCTTATAATATAACGTAATATGCAGTGTATCATTGAAAATACCTTCTAATATATCGTAGTTTATTATTGAAAATACCTTATAATATAACGTAATATGCAGTGTATCATTGAATATACCTTATAACATATCCTAATATGCAGTGTATCATTGAAAATATCTTATAATATAACGTAATATGCAGTGTATCATTGAAAATACCTTATAATATAACGTAATATGCAGTGTATCATTGAAAATACCTTATAATATAACGTAATATGCAGTGTATCATAGAAAATACCATGTAATATAACGTAATATACAGTGTATCATTGAAAATACCTTATAATATAACGTAATATGCAGTGTATCATTGAAAATACCTTCTAATATATCGTAGTTTATCATTGAAAATACCTTATAATATAACGTAATATGCAGTGTATCATTGAAAATACCTTATAATATAACGTAATATGCAGTGTATCATTGAAAATACCTTATAATATAACGTAATATGCAGTGTATCATAGAAAATACCATGTAATATAACGTAATATACAGTGTATCATTGAAAATACCTTATAATATAACGTAATATGCAGTGTATCATTGAAAATACCATGTAATATAACGTAATATGCAGTGTATCATTGAAAATACCTTATAACATATCGTAATTTGTAGTGTATCTTTGAAAATACCTTATAACATATCCTAATATGCAGTGTATCATTGAAAATACCTTATAATATAACGTAATATGCAGTGTATCATTGAAAATACCTTATAATATAACGTAATATGCAGTGTATCATAGAAAATACCATGTAATATAACGTAATATACAGTGTATCATTGAAAATACCATATAATATAACGTAATATGCAGTGTATCATTGAAAATACCTTATAATATAACGTAATATGCAGTGTATCATTGAAAATACCTTCTAATATATCGTAGTTTATCATTGAAAATACCTTATAATATAACGTAATATGCAGTGTATCATTGCAAATACATTATAATATAACGTAATATGCAGTGTATCATAGAAAATACCATGTAATATAACGTAATATACAGTGTATCATTGAAAATACCATATAATATAACGTAATATGCAGTGTATCATTGAAAATACCATGTAATATAACGTAATATGCAGTGTATCATTGAAAATACCTTATAACATATCGTAATTTGTAGTGTATCTTTGAAAATACCTTATAACATATCCTAATATGCAGTGTATCATTGAAAATACCTTATAATATAACGTAATATGCAGTGTATCATTGAAAATACCTTATAATATAACGTAATATGCAGTGTATCATTGAAAATACCTTATAATATAACGTAATATGCAGTGTATCATAGAAAATACCATGTAATATAACGTAATATACAGTGTATCATTGAAAATACCTTATAATATAACGTAATATGCAGTGTATCATTGAAAATACCTTCTAATATATCGTAGTTTATCATTGAAAATACCTTATAATATAACGTAATATGCAGTGTATCATTGAAAATACCTTATAATATAACGTAATATGCAGTGTATCATTGAAAATACATTATAATATAACGTAGTATGCAGTGTATCATTGAAAATACCTTATAATATAACGTAATATGCAGTGTATCATTGAAAATACATTATAATATAACGTAATATGCAGTGTATCATTGAAAATACCTTATAATATAACGTAATATGCAGTGTATCATAGAAAATACCATGTAATATAACGTAATATACAGTGTATCATTGAAAATACCTTATAATATAACGCAATATGCAGTGTATCATTGAAAATACCTTCTAATATATCGTAGTTTATCATTGAAAATTCCTTATAATATAACGTAATATGCAGTGTATCATTGAAAATACCTTATAACATATCCTAATATGCAGTGTATCATTGAAAATACCTTATAATATAACGTAATATGCAGTGTATCATTGAAAATACCTTATAATATAACGTAATATGCAGTGTATCATTGAAAATACCTTATAATATAACGTAATATGCAGTGTATCATAGAAAATACCATGTAATATAACGTAATATACAGTGTATCATTGAAAATACCTTATAATATAACGTAATATGCAGTGTATCATTGAAAATACCTTCTAATATATCGTAGTTTATCATTGAAAATACCTTATAATATAACGTAATATGCAGTGTATCATTGAAAATACCTTCTAATATATCGTAGTTTATCATTGAAAATACCTTATAATATAACGTAATATGCAGTGTATCATTGAAAATACCTTATAACATATCCTAATATGCACTGTATCATTGAAAATACCTTATAATATAACGTAATATGCAGTGTATCATTGAAAATACCTTATAACATATCCTAATATGCACTGTATCATTGAAAATACCTTATAATATAACGTAATATGCAGTGTATCATTGAAAATACATTATAATATAACGTAATATGCAGTGTATCATTGAAAATACCTTATAATATAACGTAATATGCAGTGTATCATTGAAAATACCATGTAATATAACGTAATATGCTGTGTATCATTGAAAATACCTTATAACATATCGTAATTTGTAGTGTATCTTTGAAAATACCTTATAATATAACGTAATATGCAGTGTGTCATTGAAAATACCTTATATCATATCGTAATATGCAGTGTATCATTGAAAATACCTTATAACATATCCTAATATGCACTGTATCATTGAAAATACCTTATAATATAACGTAATATGCAGTGTGTCATTGAAAATACTTTATATCATATCGTAATATGGAGTGTATCATTGAAAATACCTTATAATATAACGTAATATGCAGTGTATCATTGAAAATACCTTATAACATATCCTAATATGCACTGTATCATTGAAAATACCTTATAATATAACGTAATATGCAGTGTGTCATTGAAAATACCTTATATCATATCGTAATATGCAGTGTATCATTGAAAATACCTTATAATATAACGTAATATGCAGTGTATCATTGAAAATACCTTATAATATAACGTAACATGCAGTGAATCATTGAAAATACCTTATAATATAACGTAATATGCAGTGTATCATTGAAAATACCTTATAATATAGCGTAATATGCAGTATATCATTGAAAATACCTTATAATATAGCGTAATATGCAGTGTATCATTGAAAATACCTTATAATATAACGTAATATGCAGTGTATCATTGAAAATACCTTATAATATAACGTAATATGCAGTGTATCATTGAAAATACATTATAATATAACGTAATATGCAGTGTATCATTGAAAATACCTTATAATATAACGTAATATGCAGTGTATCATTGAAAATACCATGTAATATAACGTAATATGCTGTGTATCATTGAAAATACCTTATATCATATCGTAATATGGAGTGTATCATTGAAAATACCTTATAATATAACGTAATATGCAGTGTATCATTGAAAATACCTTATAACATATCCTAATATTCACTGTATCATTGAAAATACCTTATAATATAACGTAATATGCAGTGTATCATTGAAAATACCTTATAATATAACGTAATATGCAGTGTATCATTGAAAATACCTTATAATATAGCGTAATATGCAGTGTATCATTGAAAATACCTTATAATATAACGTAATATGCAGTGTATCATTGAAAATACCTTATAATATAACGTAATATGGAGTGTATCATTGAAAATACCTTATAATATAACGTAATATGCAGTGTATCATAGAAAATACCATGTAATATAACGTAATATACAGTGTTTCATTGAAAATACCTTATAATATAACGTAATATGCAGTGTATCATTGAAAATACATTATAATATAACGTAATATGCAGTGTATCATTGAAAATACCTTATAATATAACGTAATATGCAGTGTATCATTGAAAATACCATGTAATATAACGTAATATACAGTGTATCATTGAAAATACCTTATAATATAACGTAATATGCAGTGTATCATTGAAAATACCATATAACATATCCTAATATGCACTGTATCATTGAAAAGACCTTATAATATAACGTAATATGCAGTGTGTCATTGAGAATACCTCATATCATATCGTAATATGCAGTGTATCATTGAAAATACCTTATAATATAACGTAATATGCAGTGTATCATTGAAAATACCTTATAATATAACGTAACATGCAGTGTATCATTGAAAATACATTATAATATAACGTAACATGCAGTGAATCATTGAAAATACCTTATAATATAACGTAATATGCAGTGAATCATTGAAAATACCATGTAATATAACGTAATATACAGTGTTTCATTGAAAATACCTTATAATATAACGTAATATGCAGTGTATCATTGAAAATACATTATAATATAACGTAATATGCAGTGTATCATTGAAAATACCATGTAATATAACGTAATATACAGTGTTTCATTGAAAATACCTTATAATATAACGTAATATGCAGTGTATCATTGAAAATACATTATAATATAACGTAATATGCAGTGTATCATTGAAAATACCTTATAATATAACGTAATATGCAGTGTATCATTGAAAATACCATGTAATATAACGTAATATACAGTGTATCATTGAAAATACCTTATAATATAACGTAATATGCAGTGTATCATTGAAAATACCTTATAACATATCCTAATATGCACTGTATCATTGAAAATACCTTATAATATAACGTAATATGCAGTGTGTCATTGAGAATACCTCATATCATATCGTAATATGCAGTGTATCATTGAAAATACCTTATAATATAACGTAATATGCAGTGTATCATTGAAAATACCTTATAATATAACGTAACATGCAGTGAATCATTGAAAATACATTATAATATAACGTAACATGCAGTGAATCATTGAAAATACCTTATAATATAACGTAATATGCAGTGAATCATTGAAAATACCATGTAATATAACGTAATATACAGTGTTTCATTGAAAATACCTTATAATATAACGTAATATGCAGTGTATCATTGAAAATACATTATAATATAACGTAATATGCAGTGTATCATTGAAAATACCTTATAACATATCCTAATATGCACTGTATCATTGAAAATACCTTATAATATAACGTAATATGCAGTGTGTCATTGAAAATACCTTATAATATAGCGTAATATGCAGTGTATCATTGAAAATACCTTATAATATAACGTAATATGCAGTGTATCATTGAAAATACCTTATAATATAACGTAATATGCAGTGTATCATTGAAAATACTTTATAACATATCCTAATATGCACTGCATCATTGTAAATACCTTATAATATAACGTAATATGCAGTGTATCATTGAAAATACCTTATAATATGACGTAACATGCAGTGTATCATTGAAAATACCTTATAATATAACGTAACATGCAGTGTATCATTGAAAATACCTTATAATATAACGTAATATGCAGTGTATCATTGAAAATACCTTATAATATATCCTAATATGCACTGCATCATTGAAAATACCTTATAATATAACGTAATATGCAGTGTATCATTGAAAATACCTTATAATATGACGTAACATGCAGTGTATCATTGAAAATACCTTATAATATAACGTAACATGCAGTGTATCATTGAAAATACCTTATAATATAACGTAATATGCAGTGTATCATTGAAAATACCTTATAATATAGCGTAATATGCAGTATATCATTGAAAATACCTTATAATATAGCGTAATATGCAGTGTATCATCGAAAATACCTTATAATATAACGTAATATGCAGTGTATCATAGAAAATACCATGTAATATAACGTAATATACAGTGTATCATTGAAAATACCTTATAATATAACGTAATATGCAGTGTATCATTGAAAATACATTATAATATAACGTAATATGCAGTGTATCATTGAAAATACCTTATAATATAACGTAATATGCAGTGTATCATTGAAAATACCATGTAATATAACGTAATATGCTGTGTATCATTGAAAATACCTTATATCATATCGTAATATGGAGTGTATCATTGAAAATACCTTATAATATAACGTAATATGCAGTGTATCATTGAAAATACCTTATAACATATCCTAATATTCACTGTATCATTGAAAATACCTTATAATATAACGTAATATGCAGTGTATCATTGAAAATACCTTATAATATAACGTAATATGCAGTGTATCATTGAAAATACCTTATAATATAGCGTAATATGCAGTGTATCATTGAAAATAACTTATAATATAACGTAATATGCAGTGTATCATTGAAAATACCTTATAATATAACGTAATATGGAGTGTATCATTGAAAATACCTTATAATATAACGTAATATGCAGTGTATCATAGAAAATACCATGTAATATAACGTAATATACAGTGTTTCATTGAAAATACCTTATAATATAACGTAATATGCAGTGTATCATTGAAAATACATTATAATATAACGTAATATGCAGTGTATCATTGAAAATACCTTATAATATAACGTAATATGCAGTGTATCATTGAAAATACCATGTAATATAACGTAATATACAGTGTATCATAGAAAATACCTTATAATATAACGTAATATGCAGTGTATCATTGAAAATACCATATAACATATCCTAATATGCACTGTATCATTGAAAAGACCTTATAATATAACGTAATATGCAGTGTGTCATTGAGAATACCTCATATCATATCGTAATATGCAGTGTATCATTGAAAATACCTTATAATATAACGTAATATGCAGTGTATCATTGAAAATACCTTATAATATAACGTAACATGCAGTGTATCATTGAAAATACATTATAATATAACGTAACATGCAGTGAATCATTGAAAATACCTTATAATATAACGTAATATGCAGTGAATCATTGAAAATACCATGTAATATAACGTAATATACAGTGTTTCATTGAAAATACCTTATAATATAACGTAATATGCAGTGTATCATTGAAAATACATTATAATATAACGTAATATGCAGTGTATCATTGAAAATACCTTATAACATATCCTAATATGCACTGTATCATTGAAAATACCTTATAATATAACGTAATATGCAGTGTGTCATTGAAAATACCTTATATCATATCGTAATATGCAGTGTATCATTGAAAATACCTTATATTATAACGTAATATGCAGTGTATCATTGAAAATACCTTATAACATATCCTAATATGCACTGTATCATTGAAAATACCATATAATATAACGTAATATGCAGTGTATCATTGAAAATACCATATAATATAACGTAATATGGAGAGTATCATTGAAAATACCTTATAATATAACGTAATGTGCAGTGTATCATAGAAAATACCATGTAATATAACGTAATGTACAGTGTTTCATTGAAAATACCTTATAATATAACGTAATATGCAGTGTATCATTGAAAATACATTATAATATAACGTAATATGCAGTGTATCATTGAAAATACCTTATAATATAACGTAATATGCAGTGTATCATTGAAAATACCATGTAATATAACGTAATATACAGTGTATCATTGAAAATACCTTATAATATAACGTAATATGCAGTGTATCATTGAAAATACCTTATAACATATCCTAATATGCACTGTATCATTGAAAATACCTTATAATATAACGTAATATGCAGTGTGTCATTGAGAATACCTCATATCATATCGTAATATGCAGTGTATCATTGAAAATACCTTATAATATAACGTAATATGCAGTGTATCATTGAAAATACCTTATAATATAACGTAACATGCAGTGAATCATTGAAAATACATTATAATATAACGTAACATGCAGTGAATCATTGAAAATACCTTATAATATAACGTAATATGTAGTGAATCATTGAAAATACCATGTAATATAACGTAATATACAGTGTTTCATTGAAAATACCTTATAATATAACGTAATATGCAGTGTATCATTGAAAATACATTATAATATAACGTAATATGCAGTGTATCATTGAAAATACCTTATAACATATCCTAATATGCACTGTATCATTGAAAATACCTTATAATATAACGTAATATGCAGTGTGTCATTGAAAATACCTTATATCATATCGTAATATGCAGTGTATCATTGAAAATACCTTATAACATATCCTAATATGCACTGTATCATTGAAAATACCTTATAATATAACGTAATATGCAGTGTGTCATTGAAAATACCTTATATCATATCGTAATATGGAGTGTATCATTGAAAATACCTTATAATATAACGTAATATGCAGTGTATCATTGAAAATACCTTATAACATATCCTAATATTCACTGTATCATTGAAAATACCTTATAATATAACGTAATATGCAGTGTATCATTGAAAATACCTTATAATATAACGTAATATGCAGTGTATCATTGAAAATACCTTATAATATAGCGTAATATGCAGTGTATCATTGAAAATACCTTATAATATAACGTAATATGCAGTGTATCATTGAAAATACCTTATAATATAACGTAATATGGAGTGTATCATTGAAAATACCTTATAATATAACGTAATATGCAGTGTATCATAGAAAATACCATGTAATATAACGTAATATACAGTGTTTCATTGAAAATACCTTATAATATAACGTAATATACAGTGTTTCATTGAAAATACCTTATAATATAACGTAATATGCAGTGTATCATTGAAAATACATTATAATATAACGTAATATGCAGTGTATCATTGAAAATACCTTATAACATATCCTAATATGCACTGTATCATTGAAAATACCTTATAATATAACGTAATATGCAGTGTGTCATTGAAAATACCTTATATCATATCGTAATATGCAGTGTATCATTGAAAATACCTTATAATATAACGTAATATGCAGTGTATCATTGAAAATACCTTATAACATATCCTAATATGCACTGTATCATTGAAAATACCATATAATATAACGTAATATGCAGTGTATCATTGAAAATACCATATAATATAACGTAATATGGAGAGTATCATTGAAAATACCTTATAATATAACGTAATGTGCAGTGTATCATAGAAAATACCATGTAATATAACGTAATATACAGTGTTTCATTGAAAATACCTTATAATATAACGTAATATGCAGTGTATCATTGAAAATACATTATAATATAACGTAATATGCAGTGTATCATTGAAAATACCTTATAATATAACGTAATATGCAGTGTATCATTGAAAATACCATGTAATATAACGTAATATACAGTGTATCATTGAAAATACCTTATAATATAACGTAATATGCAGTGTATCATTGAAAATACCTTATAACATATCCTAATATGCACTGTATCATTGAAAATACCTTATAATATAACGTAATATGCAGTGTGTCATTGAGAATACCTCATATCATATCGTAATATGCAGTGTATCATTGAAAATACCTTATAATATAACGTAATATGCAGTGTATCATTGAAAATACCTTATAATATAACGTAACATGCAGTGAATCATTGAAAATACATTATAATATAACGTAACATGCAGTGAATCATTGAAAATACCTTATAATATAACGTAATATGCAGTGAATCATTGAAAATACCATGTAATATAACGTAATATACAGTGTTTCATTGAAAATACCTTATAATATAACGTAATATGCAGTGTATCATTGAAAATACATTATAATATAACGTAATATGCAGTGTATCATTGAAAATACCTTATAACATATCCTAATATGCACTGTATCATTGAAAATACCTTATAATATAACGTAATATGCAGTGTGTCATTGAAAATACCTTATATCATATCGTAATATGCAGTGTATCATTGAAAATACCTTATAATATAACGTAATATGCAGTGTATCATTGAAAATACCTTATAACATATCCTAATATGCACTGTATCATTGAAAATACCTTATAATATAACGTAATATGCAGTGTATCATTGAAAATACCTTATAATATAACGTAATATGCAGTGTATCATTGAAAATACCTTATAATATAACGTAATATGCAGTGTATCATTGAAAATACCATGTAATATAACGTAATATGCTGTGTATCATTGAAAATACCTTATAACATATCGTAATTTGTAGTGTATCTTTGAAAATACCTTATAATATAACGTAATATGCAGTGTGTCATTGAAAATACCTTATATCATATCGTAATATGCAGTGTATCATTGAAAATACCTTATAACATATCCTAATATGCACTGTATCATTGAAAATACCTTATAATATAACGTAATATGCAGTGTGTCATTGAAAATACCTTATATCATATCGTAATATGCAGTGTATCATTGAAAATACCTTATAATATAACGTAATATGCAGTGTATCATTGAAAATACCTTATAACATATCCTAATATGCACTGTATCATTGAAAATACCTTATAATATAACGTAATATGCAGTGTGTCATTGAAAATACCTTATATCATATCGTAATATGCAGTGTATCATTGAAAATACCTTATAATATAACGTAATATGCAGTGTATCATTGAAAATACCTTATAATATAACGTAACATGCAGTGAATCATTGAAAATACCTTCTAATATAACGTAATATGCAGTGTATCATTGAAAATACCTTATAATATAGCGTAATATGCAGTATATCATTGAAAATACCTTATAATATAGCGTAATATGCAGTGTATCATTGAAAATACCTTATAATATAACGTAATATGCAGTGTATCATTGAAAATACCTTATAATATAACGTAATATGCAGTGTATCATTGAAAATACTTTATAACATATCCTAATATGCACTGCATCATTGAAAATACCTTATAATATAACGTAATATGCAGTGTATCATTGAAAATACCTTATAATATGACGTAACATGCAGTGTATCATTGAAAATACCTTATAATATAACGTAACATGCAGTGTATCATTGAAAATACCTTATAATATAACGTAACATGCAGTGTATCATTGAAAATACCTTATAATATAACGTAACATGCAGTGAATCATTGAAAATACCTTATAATATAACGTAATATGCAGTGTATCATTGAAAATACCATGTAATATAACGTAATATACAGTGTTTCATTGAAAATACCTTATAATATAACGTAATATGCAGTGTATCATTGAAAATACATTATAATATAACGTAATATGCAGTGTATCATTGAAAATACCTTATAACATATCCTAATATGCACTGTATCATTGAAAATACCTTATAATATAACGTAATATGCAGTGTGTCATTGAAAATACCTTATATCATATCGTAATATGCACTGTATCATTGAAAATACCTTATAATATAACGTAATATGCAGTGTATCATTGAAAATACCTTATAACATATCCTAATATGCACTGTATCATTGAAAATACCTTATAATATAACGTAATATGCAGTGTATCATTGAAAATACATTATAATATAACGTAATATGCAGTGTATCATTGAAAATACCTTATAATATAACGTAATATGCAGTGTATCATTGAAAATACCATGTAATATAACGTAATATACAGTGTATCATTGAAAATACCTTATAATATAACGTAATATGCAGTGTATCATTGAAAATACCTTCTAATATATCGTAGTTTATCATTGAAAATACCTTATAATATAACGTAATATGCAGTGTATCATTGAAAATACCTTATAATATAACGTAATATGCAGTGTGTCATTGAAAATACCTTACATCATATCGTAATATGCAGTGTATCATTGAAAATACCTTATAATATAACGTAATATGCAGTGTATCATTGAAAATACCTTCTAATATATCGTAGTTTATCATTGAAAATACCTTATAATATAACGTAATATGCAGTGTATCATTGAAAATACCTTATAATATAACGTAATATGCAGTGTATCATTGAAAATACCTTGTAATATATCGTAGTTTATCATTGAAAATACCTTATAATATAACGTAATTTGCAGTGTATCATTGAAAATACCTTATAACATATCCTAATATGCAGTGTATCATTGAAAATACCTTATAATAAAACGTAATATGCAGTGTATCATTGAAAATACCTTATAATATAACGTAACATGCAGTGTATCATTGAAAATACCTTATAATATAACGTAATATGCAGTGTATCATTGAAAATACCTTATAATATAGCGTAATATGCAGTAGAACATTGAAAATACGTTATAATATAGCGTAATATGCAGTGTATCATTGAAAATACATTATAATATAACGTAATATGCAGTGTATCATTGAAAATACCTTATAATATAACGTAATATGCAGTGTATCATTGAAAATACCTTATAATATAACGTAATATGCAGTGTATCATAGAAAATACCATGTAATATAACGTAATATACAGTGTATCATTGAAAATACCTTATAATATAACGTAATATGCAGTGTATCATTGAAAATACCTTATAATATAACGTAATATGCAGTGTGTCATTGAAAATACCTTACATCATATCGTAATATGCAGTGTATCATTGAGAATACCTTATAATATAACGTAATATGCAGTGTATCATTGAAAATACCTTCTAATATATCGTAGTTTATCGTTGAAAATACCTTATAATATAACGTAATATGCAGTGTATCATTGAAAATACCTTATAATATAGCGTAATATGCAGTATATCATTGAAAATACCTTATAATATAGCGTAATATGCAGTGTATCATTGAAAATACCTTATAATATAACGTAATATGCAGAGTATCATTGAAAATACCTTATAATATAACGTAATATGCAGTGTATCATAGAAAATACCATGTAATATAACGTAATATACAGTGTATCATTGAAAATACCTTATAATATAACGTAATATGCAGTGTATCATTGAAAATACCTTCTAATATATCGTAGTTTATCATTGAAAATACCTTATAATATAACGTAATATGCAGTGTATCATTGAAAATACCTTATAATATAACGTAATATGCAGTGTGTCATTGAAAATACCTTACATCATATCGTAATATGCAGTGTATCATTGAAAATACCTTATAATATAACGTAATATGCAGTGTATCATTGAAAATACCTTCTAATATATCGTAGTTTATCATTGAAAATACCTTATAATATAACGTAATATGCAGTGTATCATTGAAAATACCTTATAATATAACGTAATATGCAGTGTATCATTGAAAATACCTTGTAATATATCGTAGTTTATCATTGAAAATACCTTATAATATAACGTAATTTGCAGTGTATCATTGAAAATACCTTATAACATATCCTAATATGCAGTGTATCATTGAAAATACCTTATAATAAAACGTAATATGCAGTGTATCATTGAAAATACCTTATAATATAACGTAACATGCAGTGTATCATTGAAAATACCTTATAATATAACGTAATATGCAGTGTATCATAGAAAATACCATCTAATATAACGTAATATACAGTGTATCATTGAAAATACCTTATAATATAACGTAATATGCAGTGTATCATTGAAAATACCTTCTAATATATCGTAGTTTATCATTGAAAATACCTTATAATATAACGTAATATGCAGTGTATCATTGAAAATACCTTATAATATAACGTAATATGCAGTGTGTCATTGAAAATACCTTACATCATATCGTAATATGCAGTGTATCATTGAAAATACCTTATAATATAACGTAATATGCAGTGTATCATTGAAAATACCTTCTAATATATCGTAGTTTATCATTGAAAATACCTTATAATATAACGTAATATGCAGTGTATCATTGAAAATACCTTATAATATAACGTAATATGCAGTGTATCATTGAAAATACCTTATAATATAGCGTAATATGCAGTGTATCATTGAAAATACATTATAATATAACGTAATATGCAGTGTATCATTGAAAATACCTTATAATATAGCGTAATATGCAGTATATCATTGAAAATACCTTATAATATAGCGCAATATGCATTGTATCATAGAAAATACCATGTAATATAAGGTAATATACAGTGTATCATTGAAAATACCTTATAATATAACGTAATATGCAGTGTATCATTGAAAATACATTATAATATAACGTAATATGCAGTGTATCATTGAAAATACCTTATAATATATCGTAGTTTATTATTGAAAATACCTTATACTGAATCGTAATATGCAGTCTATCAACGATAATACCATATAATATAACGTAATATGCAGTGTGACATTGAAAATACCTTATAATATAACGTAACATGCAGTGTATCATTGATAATACCTTATAATATAACGTAATATGCAGTGTATCATTGAAAATACCTTATAATATAGCGTAATATGCAGTATATCATTGAAAATACCTTATAATATAACGTAATATGCAGTGTATCATTGATAATACCTTATAATATAACGTAATATGCAGTGTATCATTGAAAATACCATGTAATATAACGTAATATACAGTGTATCATTGAAATTACCTTAAAATATAACGTAATATGCAGTGCATCATTGAAAATACCTTATAACATATCCTAATATGCAGTTTATCATAGAAAATACCTTATAATATAACGTAATATGCATTGTATCATTGAAAATACCTTATAATATAACGTAACATGCAGTGTATCATTGAAAATACCTTATAATTTAACGTAATATGCAGTGTATCATTGAAAATACCTTATAATATAACGTAATATGCAGTGTATCATTGAAAATACCTTATAATACAACGTAATATGCAGTGTATCATTGAAAATACCTTCTAATATATCGTAGTTTATCATTGAAAATACCTTATAATATAACGTAATTTGCAGTGTATCATTGAAAATACCTTATAACATATCCTAATATGCAGTGTATCATTGAAAATACCTTATAATATAACGTAACATGCAGTGTATCATTGATAATACCTTATAATATAACGTAATATGCAGTGTATCATTGAAAATACCTTATAACATATCCTAATATGCACTGTATCATTGAAAATACCTTATAATATAACGTAGTATGCAGTGTATCATTGAAAATACCTTATAATATAATGCAATATGCAGTGTATCATTGAGAATACCTTATAATATAACGAAATATTTGCAGTCTATCATTGAAAATACCTTATAATATAACGTAATAAGCAGTGTATCATTGAAAATACCTTATAATATAATGTAATATGCAGTGTGCCATTGAACATACCTTATAATATAACGCAATATGCAGTGTTTCATTGAAAATACCTTATAATATAAGGTAATATGCAGTGTATCATTGAAAATACCTTATAATATCACGTAACATGCAGTGTATCATTGAAAATACCTTACAATTTAACGTAATATGCAGTGTATCATTGAAAATACCTTATAATATAACGTAATATGCAGTGTATCATTGAAAATACCTTATAATATAACGTAATATGCAGTGTATCATTGAAAATACCTTCTAATATATCGTAGTTTATCATTGAAAATACCTTATAATATAACGTAATTTGCAGTGTATCATTGAAAATACCTTATAACATATCCTAATATGCAGTGTATCATTGAAAATACCTTATAATATAACGTAACATGCAGTGTATCATTGATAATACCTTATAATATAACGTAATATGCAGTGTATCATTGAAAATACCTTATAACATATCCTAATATGCACTGTATCATTGAAAATACCTTATAATATAACGTAATATGCAGTGTATCATTGAGAATACCTTATAATATAACGTAATATGCAGTGTATCATTGAAAATACCTTATAATATAACGTAATATTTGCAGTCTATCATTGAAAATACCTTATAATATAACGTAGTATGCAGTGTATCATTGAAAATACCTTATAATATAATGCAATATGCAGTGTATCATTGAGAATACCTTATAATATAACGAAATATTTGCAGTCTATCATTGAAAATACCTTATAATATAACGTAATAAGCAGTGTATCATTGAAAATACCTTATAATATAATGTAATATGCAGTGTGTCATTGATAATACCTTATAATATAACGTAATATGCAGTGTATCATTGAAAATACCTTATAACATATCCTAATATGCACTGTATCATTGAAAATACCTTATAATATAACGTAATATGCAGTGTATCATTGAGAATACCTTATAATATAACGTAATATGCAGTGTATCATTGAAAATACCTTATAATATAACGTAATATTTGCAGTCTATCATTGAAAATACCTTATAATATAACGTAGTATGCAGTGTATCATTGATAATACCTTATAATATAATGCAATATGCAGTGTATCATTGAGAATACCTTATAATATAACGAAATATTTGCAGTCTATCATTGAAAATACCTTATAATATAACGTAATAAGCAGTGTATCATTGAAAATACCTTATAATATAATGTAATATGCAGTGTGTCATTGAACATACCTTATAATATAACGCAATATGCAGTGTTTCATTGAAAATACCTTATAATATAATGTAATATGCAGTGTATCATTGAAAATACCTTATAATATAATGTAATATGCAGTGAATCATTGAAAATACCATATAATATAACGTAATATACAGAGTATCATTGAAAATACCTAATAAAATAATGTAATATGCAGTGTATCATTGAAAATACCATGTAATATAACGTAATATACAGTGTATCATTGAAAATACCTTATAATATAACGTAATATGCAGTGCATCATTGAAAATACCTTATAACATATCCTAATATGCAGTGTATCATAGAAAATACCTTATAATATAACGTAATATGCAGTGTATCATTGAAAATACCTTATAATATAAAGTAACATGCAGTGTATCGTTGAAAATACCTTATAATATAACGTAATATGCAGTATATCATTGAAAATACCTTATAATATAGCGTAATATGCAGTGTATCATTGAAAATACCTTATAATATGTCGTAGTTTATTATTGAAAATACCTTATACTGTATCGTAATATGCAGTCTATCAACGATAATACCATATAATATAACGTAATATGCAGTGTATCAATGAAAATACCATATAATATAATGTAATATGCAGTGTATCATTGAAAATACCTTATAATATAATGTAATATGCAGTGAATCATTGAAAATACCTTATAATATAATGTAATATGCAGTGAATCATTGAAAATACCTTATAATATAACGTAATATGCAGTGTATCATTGAGAATACCTTATAATATAACGTAATATGCAGTGTATCATTGAAAATACCTTATAATATAACGTAATATTTGCAGTCTATCATTGAAAATACCTTATAATATAACGTAGTATGCAGTGTATCATTGAAAATACCTTATAATATAATGCAATATGCAGTGTATCATTGAGAATACCTTATAATATAACGAAATATTTGCAGTCTATCATTGAAAATACCTAATAATATAATGTAATATGCAGTGTATCATTGAAAATACCTTATAATATAATGTAATATGCAGTGTGTCATTGAACATACCTTATAATATAACGCAATATGCAGTGTTTCATTGAAAATACCTTATAATATAATGTAATATGCAGTGTATCATTGAAAATACCATGTAATATAACGTAATATACAGTGTATCATTGAAAATACCTTATAATATAACGTAATATGCAGTGCATCATTGAAAATACCTTATAACATATCCTAATATGCAGTGTATCATAGAAAATACCTTATAATATAACGTAATATGCAGTGTATCATTGAAAATACCTTATAATATAAAGTAACATGCAGTGTATCATTGAAAATACCTTATAATATAACGTAATATACAGTATATCATTGAAAATACCTTATAATATAGCATGATATGCAGTATATCATTGAAAATACCTTATAATATAGCGTAATATGCAATGTATCATTGAAAATACCTTATAATATAACGTAATATGCAGTGTATCATTGAAAATACCTTGTAATATATCGTAGTTTATCATTGAAAATACCTTATAATATAACGTAATATGCAGTGTATCATTGAAAATACCTTATAATATAACGTAATATGCAGTGTATCATTGAAAATACCTTATAATATAACGTAATATACAGTGTATCATTGAAAATACCTTATAATATATCGTAGTTTATTATTGAAAATACCTTATACTGTATCGTAATATGCAGTCTATCAACGATAATACCATATAATATAACGTAATATGCAGTGTATCAATGAAAATACCATATAATATAACGTAATATGCAGTGTGTCATTGAAAATACCTTATAATATAACGTAACATGCAGTGTATCATTGATAATACCTTATAATATAACGTAATATGCAGTGTATCATTGAAAATACCTTATAATATAGCGTAATATGCAGTCTATCAACGTTAATACCATACAATATAACGTAATATGCAGTGTATCAATGAAAATACCATATAATATAACGTAATATGGAGTGTGTCATTGAAAATACCTTATAATGTAACGTAACATGCAGTGTATCATTGATAATACCTTATAATATAACGTAATATGCAGTGTATCATTGAAAATACCTTATAATATAGCATAATATGCAGTATATCATTGAAAATACCTTATAATATAGCGTAATATGCAATGTATCATTGAAAATACCTTATAATATAACGTAATAGGCAGTGTATCATTGAAAATACCTTCTAATATATCGTAGTTTATCATTGAAAATACCTTATAATATAACGTAATATGCAGTGTATCATTGAAAATACCTTATAACATATCCTAATATGCAGTGTATCATTGAAAATACCTTATAATATAACGTAATATGCAGTGTATCATTGAAAATACCTAATAATATAACGTAATATGCAGTGTATCATTGAAAATACCTTATAATATAACGTAATATGCAGTGTATCATAGAAAATACCATGTAATATAACGTAATATACAGTGTATCATTGAAAATACCTTATAATATAACGTAATATGCAGTGTATCATTGAAAATACCTTCTAATATATCGTAGTTTATCACTGAAAATACCTTATAATATAACGTAATATGCAGTGTATCATTGAAAATACCTTCTAATATATCGTAGTTTATCATTGAAAATACCTTATAATATAACGTAATATGCAGTGTATCATTGAAAATACCTTATAATATAACGTAATATGCAGTGTGTCATTGAAAATACCTTACATCATATCGTAATATGCAGTGTATCATTGAAAATACCTTATAATATAACGTAATATGCAGTGTATCATAGAAAATACCATGTAATATAACGTAATATACAGTGTATCATTGAAAATACCATATAATATAACGTAATATGCAGTGTATCATTGAAAATACCTTATAACATATCGTAATTTGTAGTGTATCTTTGAAAATACCTTATAACATATCCTAATATGCAGTGTATCATTGAAAATACCTTATAATATAACGTAATATGCAGTGTATCATTGAAAATACCTTATAATATAACGTAATATGCAGTGTATCATTGAAAATACCTTATAATATAACGTAATATGCAGTGTATCATAGAAAATACCATGTAATATAACGTAATATACAGTGTATCATTGAAAATACCTTATAATATAACGTAATATGCAGTGTATCATTGAAAATACCTTCTAATATATCGTAGTTTATCATTGAAAATACCTTATAATATAACGTAATATGCAGTGTATCATTGAAAATACCTTATAATATAACGTAATATGCAGTGTATCATAGAAAATACCATGTAATATAACGTAATATACAGTGTATCATTGAAAATACCTTATAATATAACGTAATATGCAGTGTATCATTGAAAATACCTTCTAATATATCGTAGTTTATCATTGAAAATACCTTATAATATAACGTAATATGCAGTGTATCATTGAAAATACCTTATAATATAACGTAGTTTATCATTGAAAATACCTTATAATATAACGTAATATGCAGTGTATCATTGAAAATACCTTATAATATAACGTAATATGCAGTGTATCATTGAAAATACCTTATAATATAACGTAATATGCAGTGTATCATTGAAAATACCTTATAATATAACGTAATATGCAGTGTATCATTGAAAATACCTTATAATATAACGTAATATGCAGTGTATCATTGAAAATACCTTATAATATAACGTAATATGCAGTGTATCATAGAAAATACCATGTAATATAACGTAATATACAGTGTATCATTGAAAATACCATATAATATAACGTAATATGCAGTGTATCATTGAAAATACCATGTAATATAACGTAATATGCAGTGTATCATTGAAAATACCTTATAACATATCGTAATTTGTAGTGTATCTTTGAAAATACCTTATAACATATCCTAATATGCAGTGTATCATTGAAAATACCTTATAATATAACGTAATATGCAGTGTATCATTGAAAATACCTTATAATATAACGTAATATGCAGTGTATCATTGAAAATACCTTATAATATAACGTAATATGCAGTGTATCATAGAAAATACCATGTAATATAACGTAATATACAGTGTATCATTGAAAATACCTTATAATATAACGTAATATGCAGTGTATCATTGAAAATACCTTCTAATATATCGTAGTTTATCATTGAAAATACCTTATAATATAACGTAATATGCAGTGTATCATTGAAAATACCTTATAATATAACGTAATATGCAGTGTATCATAGAAAATACCATGTAATATAACGTAATATACAGTGTATCATTGAAAATACCTTATAATATAACGTAATATGCAGTGTATCATTGAAAATACCTTCTAATATATCGTAGTTTATCATTGAAAATACCTTATAATATAACGTAATATGCAGTGTATCATTGAAAATACCTTATAATATAACGTAGTTTATCATTGAAAATACCTTATAATATAACGTAATATGCAGTGTATCATTGAAAATACCTTATAATATAACGTAATATGCAGTGTATCATTGAAAATACCTTATAATATAACGTAATATGCAGTGTATCATTGAAAATACCTTATAATATAACGTAATATGCAGTGTATCATTGAAAATACCTTATAATATAACGTAATATGCAGTGTATCATTGAAAATACCTTATAATATAACGTAATATGCAGTGTATCATAGAAAATACCATGTAATATAACGTAATATACAGTGTATCATTGAAAATACCATATAATATAACGTAATATGCAGTGTATCATTCAAAATACCATGTAATATTACGTAATATGCAGTGTATCATTGAAAATACCTTATAACATATCGTAATTTGTAGTGTATCTTTGAAAATACCTTATAACATATCCTAATATGCAGTGTATCATTGAAAATACCTTATAATATAACGTAATATGCAGTGTATCATTGAAAATACCTTATAATATAACGTAATATGCAGTGTATCATTGAAAATACCTTATAATATAACGTAATATGCAGTGTATCATAGAAAATACCATGTAATATAACGTAATATACAGTGTATCATTGAAAATACCTTATAATATAACGTAATATGCAGTGTATCATTGAAAATACCTTCTAATATATCGTAGTTTATCATTGAAAATACCTTATAATATAACGTAATATGCAGTGTATCATTGAAAATACCTTATAATATAACGTAATATGCAGTGTATCATAGAAAATACCATGTAATATAACGTAATATACAGTGTATCATTGAAAATACCTTATAATATAACGTAATATGCAGTGTATCATTGAAAATACCTTCTAATATATCGTAGTTTATCATTGAAAATACCTTATAATATAACGTAATATGCAGTGTATCATTGAAAATACCTTATAATATAACGTAGTTTATCATTGAAAATACCTTATAATATAACGTAATATGCAGTGTATCATTGAAAATACCTTATAATATAACGTAATATGCAGTGTATCATTGAAAATACCTTATAATATAACGTAATATGCAGTGTATCATTGAAAATACCTTATAATATAACGTAATATGCAGTGTATCATTGAAAATACCTTATAATATAACGTAATATGCAGTGTATCATAGAAAATACCATGTAATATAACGTAATATACAGTGTATCATTGAAAATACCTTATAATATAACGTAATATGCAGTGTATCATTGAAAATACCATGTAATATTACGTTATATGCAGTGTATGATTGAAAATACCTTATAACATATCGTAATTTGTAGTGTATCTTTGAAAATACCTTATAACATATCCTAATATGCAGTGTATCATTGAAAATACCTTATAATATAACGTAATATGCAGTGTATCATTGAAAATACCTTATAATATAACGTAATATGCAGTGTATCATTGAAAATACCTTATAATATAACGTAATATGCAGTGTATCATAGAAAATACCATGTAATATAACGTAATATACAGTGTATCATTGAAAATACCTTATAATATAACGTAATATGCAGTGTATCATTGAAAATACCTTCTAATATATCGTAGTTTATCATTGAAAATACCTTATAATATAACGTAATATGCAGTGTATCATTGAAAATACCTTATAATATAACGTAATATGCAGTGTATCATTGGAAATACATTATAATATAACGTAATATGCAGTGTATCATTGAAAATACCTTATAATATAACGTAATATGCAGTGTATCATTGAAAATACCTTATAATATAACGTAATATGCAGTGTATCATTGAAAATACCTTATAATATAACGTAATATGCAGTGTATCATAGAAAATACCATGTAATATAACGTAATATACAGTGTTTCAATGAAAATACCTTATAATATAACGCAATATGCAGTGTATCATTGAAAATACCTTCTAATATATCGTAGTTTATCATTGAAAATTCCTTATAATATAACGTAATATGCAGTGTATCATTGAAAATACCTTCTAATATATCGTAGTTTATCATTGAAAATACCTTATAATATAACGTAATATGCAGTGTATCATTGAAAATACCTTCTAATATATCGTAGTTTATCATTGAAAATACCTTATAACATATCCTAATATGCAGTGTATCATAGAAAATACCATGTAATATAACGTAATATACAGTGTATCATTGAAAATACCTTATAATATAACGTAATATGCAGTGTATCATTGAAAATACCTTCTAATATATCGTAGTTTATCATTGAAAATACCTTATAATATAACGTAATATGCAGTGTATCATTGAAAATACCTTCTAATATATCGTAGTTTATCATTGAAAATTCCTTATAATATAACGTAATATGCAGTGTATCATTGAAAATACCATATAACATATCCTAATATGCAGTGTATCATTGAAAATACCTTATAACATATCGTAATTTGTAGTGTATCTTTGAAAATACCTTATAACATATCCTAATATGCAGTGTATCATTGAAAATACCTTATAATATAACGTAATATGCAGTGTATCATTGAAAATACCTTATAATATAACGTAATATGCAGTGTATCATTGAAAATACCTTATAATATAACGTAATATGCAGTGTATCATAGAAAATACCATGTAATATAACGTAATATACAGTGTATCATTGAAAATACCTTATAATATAACGTAATATGCAGTGTATCATTGAAAATACCTTCTAATATATCGTAGTTTATCATTGAAAATACCTTATAACATATCCTAATATGCAGTGTATCATTGAAAATATCTTATAATATAACGTAATATGCAGTGTATCATTGAAAATACCTTATAATATAACGTAATATGCAGTGTATCATTGAAAATACCTTATAACATATCGTAATTTGTAGTGTATCTTTGAAAATACCTTATAACATATCCTAATATGCAGTGTATCATTGAAAATACCTTATAATATAACGTAATATGCAGTGTATCATTGAAAATACCTTATAATATAACGTAATATGCAGTGTATCATTGAAAATACCTTCTAATATATCGTAGTTTATCATTGAAAATACCTTATAATATAACGTAATATGCAGTGTATCATTGAAAATACCTTATAATATAACGTAATATGCAGTGTGTCATAGAAAATACCTTACATCATATCGTAATATGCAGTGTATCATTGAAAATACCTTATAATATAACGTAATATGCAGTGTATCATTGAAAATACCTTCTAATATATCGTAGTTTATCATTGAAAATACCTTATAATATAACGTAATATGCAGTGTATCATTGAAAATACCTTCTAATATATCGTAGTTTATCATTGAAAATACCTTATAACATATCCTAATATGCAGTGTATCATAGAAAATACCATGTAATATAACGTAATATACAGTGTATCATTGAAAATACCTTATAATATAACGTAATATGCAGTGTATCATTGAAAATACCTTCTAATATATCGTAGTTTATCATTGAAAATACCTTATAATATAACGTAATATGCAGTGTATCATTGAAAATACCTTCTAATATATCGTAGTTTATCATTGAAAATTCCTTATAATATAACGTAATATGCAGTGTATCATTGAAAATACCATATAACATATCCTAATATGCAGTGTATCATTGAAAATACCTTATAATATAACGTAATATGCAGTGTATCATTGAAAATACCTTATAATATAACGTAATATGCAGTGTATCATTGAAAATACCTTATAATATAACGTAATATGCAGTGTATCATAGAAAATACCATGTAATATAACGTAATATACAGTGTATCATTGAAAATACCATATAATATAACGTAATATGCAGTGTATCATTGAAAATACCATGTAATATAACGTAATATGCAGTGTATCATTGAAAATACCTTATAACATATCGTAATTTGTAGTGTATCTTTGAAAATACCTTATAACATATCCTAATATGCAGTGTATCATTGAAAATACCTTATAATATAACGTAATATGCAGTGTATCATTGAAAATACCTTATAATATAACGTAATATGCAGTGTATCATTGAAAATACCTTATAATATAACGTAATATGCAGTGTATCATAGAAAATACCATGTAATATAACGTAATTTAGAGTGTATCATTGAAAATACCTTATAATATAACGTAATATGCAGTGTATCATTGAAAATACCTTCTAATATATCGTAGTTTATCATTGAAAATACCTTATAATATAACGTAATATGCAGTGTATCATTGAAAATACCTTATAATATAACGTAATATGCAGTGTATCATTGGAAATACATTATAATATAACGTAATATGCAGTGTATCATTGAAAATACCTTATAATATAACGTAATATGCAGTGTATCATTGAAAATACATTATAATATAACGTAATATGCAGTGTATCATTGAAAATACCTTATAATATAACGTAATATGCAGTGTATCATAGAAAATACCATGTAATATAACGTAATATACAGTGTATCAATGAAAATACCTTATAATATAACGCAATATGCAGTGTATCATTGAAAATACCTTCTAATATATCGTAGTTTATCATTGAAAATTCCTTATAATATAACGTAATATGCAGTGTATCATTGAAAATACCTTATAATATATCGTAGTTTATCATTGAAAATACCTTATAATATAACGTAATATGCAGTGTATCATTGAAAATACCTTCTAATATATCGTAGTTTATCATTGAAAATACCTTATAACATATCCTAATATGCAGTGTATCAATGAAAATACCATGTAATATAACGTAATATACAGTGTATCATTGAAAATACCTTATAATATAACGTAATATGCAGTGTATCATTGAAAATACCTTCTAATATATCGTAGTTTATCATTGAAAATACCTTATAATATAACGTAATATGCAGTGTATCATTGAAAATACCTTGTAATATATCGTAGTTTATCATTGAAAATTCCTTATAATATAACGTAATATGCAGTGTATCATTGAAAATACCATATAACATATCCTAATATGCAGTGTATCATTGAAAATACCTTATAACATATCGTAATTTGTAGTGTATCTTTGAAAATACCTTATAACATATCCTAATATGCAGTGTATCATTGAAAATACCTTATAATATAACGTAATATGCAGTGTATCATTGAAAATACCTTATAATATAACGTAATATGCAGTGTATCATTGAAAATACCTTATAATATAACGTAATATGCAGTGTATCATAGAAAATACCATGTAATATAACGTAATATACAGTGTATCATTGAAAATACCTTATAATATAACGTAATATGCAGTGTATCATTGAAAATACCTTCTAATATATCGTAGTTTATCATTGAAAATACCTTATAACATATCCTAATATGCAGTGTATCATTGAAAATATCTTATAATATAACGTAATATGCAGTGTATCATTGAAAATACCTTATAATATAACGTAATATGCAGTGTATCATTGAAAATACCTTATAACATATCGTAATTTGTAGTGTATCTTTGAAAATACCTTATAATATAACGTAATATGCAGTGTATCATTGGAAATACCTTATAATATAACGTAATATGCAGTGTATCATTGAAAATACCTTATAATATAACGTAATATGCAGTGTATCATTGAAAATACCTTATAATATAACGTAATATGCAGTGTATCATTGAAAATACCTTATAATATAACGTAATATGCAGTGTATCATAGAAAATACCATGTAATATAACGTAATATACAGTGTATCATTGAAAATACCTTATAATATAACGTAATATGCAGTGTATCATTGAAAATACCTTCTAATATATCGTAGTTTATCATTGAAAATACCTTATAATATAACGTAATATGCAGTGTATCATTGAAAATACCTTATAATATAACGTAATATGCAGTGTATCATTGGAAATACATTATAATATAACGTAATATGCAGTGTATCATTGAAAATACCTTATAATATAACGTAATATGCAGTGTATCATTGAAAATACATTATAATATAACGTAATATGCAGTGTATCATTGAAAATACCTTATAATATAACGTAATATGCAGTGTATCTTTGAAAATACCTTCTAATATATCGTAGTTTATCATTGAAAATACCTTATAATATAACGTAATATGCAGTGTATCATTGAAAATACCTTCTAATATATCGTAGTTTATCATTGAAAATTCCTTATAATATAACGTAATATGCAGTGTATCATTGAAAATACCATATAACATATCCTAATATGCAGTGTATCATTGAAAATACCTTATAATATAACGTAATATGCAGTGTATCATTGAAAATACCTTATAATATAACGTAATATGCAGTGTATCATTGAAAATACCTTATAATATAACGTAATATGCAGTGCATCATTGAAAATACCTTATAACATATCCTAATATGCAGTGTATCATAGAAAATACCTTATAATATAACGTAATATGCAGTGTATCATTGAAAATACCTTATAATATAAAGTAACATGCAGTGTATCATTGAAAATACCTTATAATATAACGTAATATACAGTATATCATTGAAAATACCTTATAATATAGCATGATATGCAGTATATCATTGAAAATACCTTATAATATAGCGTAATATGCAATGTATCATTGAAAATACCTTATAATATAACGTAATATGCAGTGTATCATTGAAAATACCTTGTAATATATCGTAGTTTATCATTGAAAATACCTTATAATATAACGTAATATGCAGTGTATCATTGAAAATACCTTATAATATAACGTAATATGCAGTGTATCATTGAAAATACCTTATAATATAACGTAATATACAGTGTATCATTGAAAATACCTTATAATATATCGTAGTTTATTATTGAAAATACCTTATACTGTATCGTAATATGCAGTCTATCAACGATAATACCATATAATATAACGTAATATGCAGTGTATCAATGAAAATACCATATAATATAACGTAATATGCAGTGTGTCATTGAAAATACCTTATAATATAACGTAACATGCAGTGTATCATTGATAATACCTTATAATATAACGTAATATGCAGTGTATCATTGAAAATACCTTATAATATAGCGTAATATGCAGTCTATCAACGTTAATACCATACAATATAACGTAATATGCAGTGTATCAATGAAAATACCATATAATATAACGTAATATGGAGTGTGTCATTGAAAATACCTTATAATGTAACGTAACATGCAGTGTATCATTGATAATACCTTATAATATAACGTAATATGCAGTGTATCATTGAAAATACCTTATAATATAGCATAATATGCAGTATATCATTGAAAATACCTTATAATATAGCGTAATATGCAATGTATCATTGAAAATACCTTATAATATAACGTAATAGGCAGTGTATCATTGAAAATACCTTCTAATATATCGTAGTTTATCATTGAAAATACCTTATAATATAACGTAATATGCAGTGTATCATTGAAAATACCTTATAACATATCCTAATATGCAGTGTATCATTGAAAATACCTTATAATATAACGTAATATGCAGTGTATCATTGAAAATACCTAATAATATAACGTAATATGCAGTGTATCATTGAAAATACCTTATAATATAACGTAATATGCAGTGTATCATAGAAAATACCATGTAATATAACGTAATATACAGTGTATCATTGAAAATACCTTATAATATAACGTAATATGCAGTGTATCATTGAAAATACCTTCTAATATATCGTAGTTTATCACTGAAAATACCTTATAATATAACGTAATATGCAGTGTATCATTGAAAATACCTTCTAATATATCGTAGTTTATCATTGAAAATACCTTATAATATAACGTAATATGCAGTGTATCATTGAAAATACCTTATAATATAACGTAATATGCAGTGTGTCATTGAAAATACCTTACATCATATCGTAATATGCAGTGTATCATTGAAAATACCTTATAATATAACGTAATATGCAGTGTATCATAGAAAATACCATGTAATATAACGTAATATACAGTGTATCATTGAAAATACCATATAATATAACGTAATATGCAGTGTATCATTGAAAATACCATGTAATATAACGTAATATGCAGTGTATCATTGAAAATACCTTATAACATATCGTAATTTGTAGTGTATCTTTGAAAATACCTTATAACATATCCTAATATGCAGTGTATCATTGAAAATACCTTATAATATAACGTAATATGCAGTGTATCATTGAAAATACCTTATAATATAACGTAATATGCAGTGTATCATTGAAAATACCTTATAATATAACGTAATATGCAGTGTATCATAGAAAATACCATGTAATATAACGTAATATACAGTGTATCATTGAAAATACCTTATAATATAACGTAATATGCAGTGTATCATTGAAAATACCTTCTAATATATCGTAGTTTATCATTGAAAATACCTTATAATATAACGTAATATGCAGTGTATCATTGAAAATACCTTATAATATAACGTAATATGCAGTGTATCATAGAAAATACCATGTAATATAACGTAATATACAGTGTATCATTGAAAATACCTTATAATATAACGTAATATGCAGTGTATCATTGAAAATACCTTCTAATATATCGTAGTTTATCATTGAAAATACCTTATAATATAACGTAATATGCAGTGTATCATTGAAAATACCTTATAATATAACGTAGTTTATCATTGAAAATACCTTATAATATAACGTAATATGCAGTGTATCATTGAAAATACCTTATAATATAACGTAATATGCAGTGTATCATTGAAAATACCTTATAATATAACGTAATATGCAGTGTATCATTGAAAATACCTTATAATATAACGTAATATGCAGTGTATCATTGAAAATACCTTATAATATAACGTAATATGCAGTGTATCATTGAAAATACCTTATAATATAACGTAATATGCAGTGTATCATAGAAAATACCATGTAATATAACGTAATATACAGTGTATCATTGAAAATACCATATAATATAACGTAATATGCAGTGTATCATTGAAAATACCATGTAATATTACGTAATATGCAGTGTATCATTGAAAATACCTTATAACATATCGTAATTTGTAGTGTATCTTTGAAAATACCTTATAACATATCCTAATATGCAGTGTATCATTGAAAATACCTTATAATATAACGTAATATGCAGTGTATCATTGAAAATACCTTCTAATATATCGTAGTTTATCATTGAAAATACCTTATAATATAACGTAATATGCAGTGTATCATTGAAAATACCTTATAATATAACGTAATATGCAGTGTATCATTGAAAATACCTTATAATATAACGTAATATGCAGTGTATCATTGAAAATACCTTATAATATAACGTAATATGCAGTGTATCATTGAAAATACCTTCTAATATATCGTAGTTTATCATTGAAAATACCTTATAACATATCCTAATATGCAGTGTATCATTGAAAATACCTTATAATATAACGTAATATGCAGTGTATCATTGAAAATACCTTATAATATAACGTAATATGCAGTGTATCATTGAAAATACCTTATAACATATCGTAATTTGTAGTGTATCTTTGAAAATACCTTATAATATAACGTAATATGCAGTGTATCATTGGAAATACCTTATAATATAACGTAATATGCAGTGTATCATTGAAAATACCTTATAATATAACGTAATATGCAGTGTATCATTGAAAATACCTTATAATATAACGTAATATGCAGTGTATCATTGAAAATACCTTATAATATAACGTAATATGCAGTGTATCATAGAAAATACCATGTAATATAACGTAATATACAGTGTATCATTGAAAATACCTTATAATATAACGTAATATGCAGTGTATCATTGAAAATACCTTCTAATATATCGTAGTTTATCATTGAAAATACCTTATAATATAACGTAATATGCAGTGTATCATTGAAAATACCTTATAATATAACGTAATATGCAGTGTATCATTGGAAATACATTATAATATAACGTAATATGCAGTGTATCATTGAAAATACCTTATAATATAACGTAATATGCAGTGTATCATTGAAAATACCTTATAATATAACGTAATATGCAGTGTATCATTGAAAATACCTTATAATATAACGTAATATGCAGTGTATCTTTGAAAATACCTTCTAATATATCGTAGTTTATCATTGAAAATACCTTATAATATAACGTAATATGCAGTGTATCATTGAAAATACCTTCTAATATATCGTAGTTTATCATTGAAAATTCCTTATAATATAACGTAATATGCAGTGTATCATTGAAAATACCATATAACATATCCTAATATGCAGTGTATCATTGAAAATACCTTATAATATAACGTAATATGCAGTGTATCATTGAAAATACCTTATAATATAACGTAATATGCAGTGTATCATTGAAAATACCTTATAATATAACGTAATATGCAGTGTATCATAGAAAATACCATGTAATATAACGTAATATACAGTGTATCATTGAAAATACCATATAATATAACGTAATATGCAGTGTATCATTGAAAATACCATGTAATATAACGTAATATGCAGTGTATCATTGAAAATACCTTATAACATATCGTAATTTGTAGTGTATCTTTGAAAATACCTTATAACATATCCTAATATGCAGTGTATCATTGAAAATACCTTATAATATAACGTAATATGCAGTGTATCATTGAAAATACCTTATAATATAACGTAATATGCAGTGTATCATTGAAAATACCTTATAATATAACGTAATATGCAGTGTATCATAGAAAATACCATGTAATATAACGTAATATACAGTGTATCATTGAAAATACCTTATAATATAACGTAATATGCAGTGTATCATTGAAAATACCTTCTAATATATCGTAGTTTATCATTGAAAATACCTTATAATATAACGTAATATGCAGTGTATCATTGAAAATACCTTATAATATAACGTAATATGCAGTGTATCATTGGAAATACATTATAATATAACGTAATATGCAGTGTATCATTGAAAATACCTTATAATATAACGTAATATGCAGTGTATCATTGAAAATACATTATAATATAACGTAATATGCAGTGTATCATTGAAAATACCTTATAATATAACGTAATATGCAGTGTATCATAGAAAATACCATGTAATATAAACGTAATATACAGTGTATCAATGAAAATACCTTATAATATAACGCAATATGCAGTGTATCATTGAAAATACCTTCTAATATATCGTAGTTTATCATTGAAAATTCCTTATAATATAACGTAATATGCAGTGTATCATTGAAAATACCTTCTAATATATCGTAGTTTATCATTGAAAATACCTTATAATATAACGTAATATGCAGTGTATCATTGAAAATACCTTCTAATATATCGTAGTTTATCATTGAAAATACCTTATAACATATCCTAATATGCAGTGTATCATAGAAAATACCATGTAATATAACGTAATATACAGTGTATCATTGAAAATACCTTATAATATAACGTAATATGCAGTGTATCATTGAAAATACCTTCTAATATATCGTAGTTTATCATTGAAAATACCTTATAATATAACGTAATATGCAGTGTATCATTGAAAATACCTTCTAATATATCGTAGTTTATCATTGAAAATTCCTTATAATATAACGTAATATGCAGTGTATCATTGAAAATACCTTATAACATATCCTAATATGCAGTGTATCATTGAAAATACCTTATAACATATCGTAATTTGTAGTGTATCTTTGAAAATACCTTATAACATATCCTAATATGCAGTGTATCATTGAAAATACCTTATAATATAACGTAATATGCAGTGTATCATTGAAAATACCTTATAATATAACGTAATATGCAGTGTATCATTGAAAATACCTTATAATATAACGTAATATGCAGTGTATCATAGAAAATACCATGTAATATAACGTAATATACAGTGTATCATTGAAAATACCTTATAATATAACGTAATATGCAGTGTATCATTGAAAATACCTTCTAATATATCGTAGTTTATCATTGAAAATACCTTATAACATATCCTAATATGCAGTGTATCATTGAAAATACCTTATAATATAACGTAATATGCAGTGTATCATTGAAAATACCTTATAATATAACGTAATATGCAGTGTATCATTGAAAATACCTTATAACATATCGTAATTTGTAGTGTATCTTTGAAAATACCTTATAATATAACGTAATATGCAGTGTATCATTGGAAATACCTTATAATATAACGTAATATGCAGTGTATCATTGAAAATACCTTATAATATAACGTAATATGCAGTGTATCATTGAAAATACCTTATAATATAACGTAATATGCAGTGTATCATTGAAAATACCATATAACATATCCTAATATGCAGTGTATCATTGAAAATACCTTATAACATATCGTAATTTGTAGTGTATCTTTGAAAATACCTTATAACATATCCTAATATGCAGTGTATCATTGAAAATACCTTATAATATAACGTAATATGCAGTGTATCATTGAAAATACCTTATAATATAACGTAATATGCAGTGTATCATTGAAAATACCTTATAATATAACGTAATATGCAGTGTATCATAGAAAATACCATGTAATATAACGTAATATACAGTGTATCATTGAAAATACCTTATAATATAACGTAATATGCAGTGTATCATTGAAAATACCTTCTAATATATCGTAGTTTATCATTGAAAATACCTTATAACATATCCTAATATGCAGTGTATCATTGAAAATATCTTATAATATAACGTAATATGCAGTGTATCATTGAAAATACCTTATAATATAACGTAATATGCAGTGTATCATTGAAAATACCTTATAACATATCGTAATTTGTAGTGTATCTTTGAAAATACCTTATAATATAACGTAATATGCAGTGTATCATTGGAAATACCTTATAATATAACGTAATATGCAGTGTATCATTGAAAATACCTTATAATATAACGTAATATGCAGTGTATCATTGAAAATACCTTATAATATAACGTAATATGCAGTGTATCATTGAAAATACCTTATAATATAACGTAATATGCAGTGTATCATAGAAAATACCATGTAATATAACGTAATATACAGTGTATCATTGAAAATACCTTATAATATAACGTAATATGCAGTGTATCATTGAAAATACCTTCTAATATATCGTAGTTTATCATTGAAAATACCTTATAATATAACGTAATATGCAGTGTATCATTGAAAATACCTTATAATATAACGTAATATGCAGTGTATCATTGGAAATACATTATAATATAACGTAATATGCAGTGTATCATTGAAAATACCTTATAATATAACGTAATATGCAGTGTATCATTGAAAATACATTATAATATAACGTAATATGCAGTGTATCATTGAAAATACCTTATAATATAACGTAATATGCAGTGTATCATAGAAAATACCATGTAATATAACGTAATATACAGTGTATCAATGAAAATACCTTATAATATAACGCAATATGCAGTGTATCATTGAAAATACCTTCTAATATATCGTAGTTTATCATTGAAAATTCCTTATAATATAACGTAATATGCAGTGTATCATTGAAAATACCTTCTAATATATCGTAGTTTATCATTGAAAATACCTTATAATATAACGTAATATGCAGTGTATCATTGAAAATACCTTCTAATATATCGTAGTTTATCATTGAAAATACCTTATAACATATCCTAATATGCAGTGTATCATAGAAAATACCATGTAATATAACGTAATATACAGTGTATCATTGAAAATACCTTATAATATAACGTAATATGCAGTGTATCATGGAAAATACCTTCTAATATATCGTAGTTTATCATTGAAAATACCTTATAATATAACGTAATATGCAGTGTATCATTGAAAATACCTTCTAATATATCGTAGTTTATCATTGAAAATTCCTTATAATATAACGTAATATTCAGTGTATCATTGAAAATACCATATAACATATCCTAATATGCAGTGTATCATTGAAAATACCTTATAACATATCGTAATTTGTAGTGTATCTTTGAAAATACCTTATAACATATCCTAATATGCAGTGTATCATTGAAAATACCTTATAATATAACGTAATATGCAGTGTATCATTGAAAATACCTTATAATATAACGTAATATGCAGTGTATCATTGAAAATACCTTATAATATAACGTAATATGCAGTGTATCATAGAAAATACCATGTAATATAACGTAATATACAGTGTATCATTGAAAATACCTTATAATATAACGTAATATGCAGTGTATCATTGAAAATACCTTCTAATATATCGTAGTTTATCATTGAAAATACCTTATAACATATCCTAATATGCAGTGTATCATTGAAAATATCTTATAATATAACGTAATATGCAGTGTATCATTGAAAATACCTTATAATATAACGTAATATGCAGTGTATCATTGAAAATACCTTATAACATATCGTAATTTGTAGTGTATCTTTGAAAATACCTTATAACATATCCTAATATGCAGTGTATCATTGAAAATACCTTATAATATAACGTAATATGCAGTGTATCATTGAAAATACCTTATAATATAACGTAATATGCAGTGTATCATTGAAAATACCTTCTAATATATCGTAGTTTATCATTGAAAATACCTTATAATATAACGTAATATGCAGTGTATCATTGAAAATACCTTATAATATAACGTAATATGCAGTGTGTCATTGAAAATACCTTACATCATATCGTAATATGCAGTGTATCATTGAAAATACCTTATAATATAACGTAATATGCAGTGTATCATTGAAAATACCTTCTAATATATCGTAGTTTATCATTGAAAATACCTTATAATATAACGTAATATGCAGTGTATCATTGAAAATACCTTCTAATATAACGTAATATGCAGTGTATCATTGAAAATACCTTATAATATAACGTAATATGCAGTGTATCATTGAAAATACCTTATAATATAACGTAATATGCAGTGTATCATTGAAAATACCATATAACATATCCTAATATGCAGTGTATCATTGAAAATACCTTATAACATATCGTAATTTGTAGTGTATCTTTGAAAATACCTTATAACATATCCTAATATGCAGTGTATCATTGAAAATACCTTATAATATAACGTAATATGCAGTGTATCATTGAAAATACCTTATAATATAACGTAATATGCAGTGTATCATTGAAAATACCTTATAATATAACGTAATATGCAGTGTATCATTGAAAATACCTTCTAATATATCGTAGTTTATCATTGAAAATACCTTATAACATATCCTAATATGCAGTGTATCATTGAAAATACCTTATAATATAACGTAATATGCAGTGTATCATTGAAAATACCTTATAATATAACGTAATATGCAGTGTATCATTGAAAATACCTTATAACATATCGTAATTTGTAGTGTATCTTTGAAAATACCTTATAACATATCCTAATATGCAGTGTATCATTGAAAATACCTTATAATATAACGTAATATGCAGTGTATCATTGAAAATACCTTATAATATAACGTAATATGCAGTGTATCATTGAAAATACCTTCTAATATATCGTAGTTTATCATTGAAAATACCTTATAATATAACGTAATATGCAGTGTATCATTGAAAATACCTTATAATATAACGTAATATGCAGTGTATCATTGAAAATACCTTCTAATATATCGTAGTTTATCATTGAAAATTCCTTATAATATAACGTAAATATGCAGTGTATCATTGAAAATACCTTCCTAATATGCAGTGTATCATTGAAAATACCTTATAATATAACGTAATATGCAGTGTATCATTGAAAATACCTTATAATATAACGTAATATGCAGTGTATCATTGAAAATACCTTATAATATAACGTAATATGCAGTGTATCATAGAAAATACCATGTAATATAACGTAATATACAGTGTATCATTGAAAATACCATATAATATAACGTAATATGCAGTGTATCATTGAAAATACCATGTAATATAACGTAATATGCAGTGTATCATTGAAAATACCTTATAACATATCGTAATTTGTAGTGTATCTTTGAAAATACCTTATAACATATCCTAATATGCAGTGTATCATTGAAAATACCTTATAATATAACGTAATATGCAGTGTATCATTGAAAATACCTTATAATATAACGTAATATGCAGTGTATCATTGAAAATACCTTATAATATAACGTAATATGCAGTGTATCATAGAAAATACCATGTAATATAACGTAATATACAGTGTATCATTGAAAATACCTTATAATATAACGTAATATGCAGTGTATCATTGAAAATACCTTCTAATATATCGTAGTTTATCATTGAAAATACCTTATAATATAACGTAATATGCAGTGTATCATTGAAAATACCTTATAATATAACGTAATATGCAGTGTATCGTTGAAAATACCTTATAATATAACGTAATATGCAGTGTATCATTGAAAATACCTTATAATATAACGTAATATGCAGTGTATCATTGAAAATACCTTATAATATAACGTAATATGCAGTGTATCATTGAAAATACCTTATAATATAACGTAATATGCAGTGTATCATAGAAAATACCATGTAATATAACGTAATATACAGTGTATCATTGAAAATACCATATAATATAACGTAATATGCAGTGTATCATTGAAAATACCTTATAATATAACGTAATATGCAGTGTATCATTGAAAATACCTTATAACATATCCTAATATGCACTGTATCATTGAAAATACCTTATAATAAAACGTAACATGCAATGTATCATTGATAATACCTTATAATATAACGTAATATGCAATGTATCATTGAAAATACCTTATAATATAGCGTAATATGCAGTGTATCATTGAAAATACCTTATAATATAACGTAATATGCAGTGTATCATTGAAAATACCTTCTAATATATCGTAGTTTATTATTGAAAATACCTTATAATATAACGTAATATGCAGTGTATCATTGAATATACCTTATAACATATCCTAATATGCAGTGTATCATTGAAAATACCTTATAATATAACGTAATATGCAGTGTATCATTGAAAATACCTTATAATATAACGTAATATGCAGTGTATCATAGAAAATACCATGTAATATAACGTAATATACAGTGTATCATTGAAAATACCATATAATATAACGTAATATGCAGTGTATCATTGAAAATACCATGTAATATAACGTAATATGCAGTGTATCATTGAAAATACCTTATAACATATCGTAATTTGTAGTGTATCTTTGAAAATACCTTATAACATATCCTAATATGCAGTGTATCATTGAAAATACCTTATAATATAACGTAATATGCAGTGTATCATTGAAAATACCTTATAATATAACGTAATATGCAGTGTATCATTGAAAATACCTTATAATATAACGTAATATGCAGTGTATCATAGAAAATACCATGTAATATAACGTAATATACAGTGTATCATTGAAAATACCTTATAATATAACGTAATATGCAGTGTATCATTGAAAATACCTTCTAATATATCGTAGTTTATCATTGAAAATACCTTATAATATAACGTAATATGCAGTGTATCATTGAAAATACCTTATAATATAACGTAATATGCAGTGTATCGTTGAAAATACCTTATAATATAACGTAATATGCAGTGTATCATTGAAAATACCTTATAATATAACGTAATATGCAGTGTATCATTGAAAATACCTTATAATATAACGTAATATGCAGTGTATCATTGAAAATACCTTATAATATAACGTAATATGCAGTGTATCATAGAAAATACCATGTAATATAACGTAATATACAGTGTATCATTGAAAATACCATATAATATAACGTAATATGCAGTGTATCATTGAAAATACCTTATAATATAACGTAATATGCAGTGTATCATTGAAAATACCTTATAACATATCCTAATATGCACTGTATCATTGAAAATACCTTATAATAAAACGTAACATGCAATGTATCATTGATAATACCTTATAATATAACGTAATATGCAATGTATCATTGAAAATACCTTATAATATAGCGTAATATGCAGTGTATCATTGAAAATACCTTATAATATAACGTAATATGCAGTGTATCATTGAAAATACCTTCTAATATATCGTAGTTTATTATTGAAAATACCTTATAATATAACGTAATATGCAGTGTATCATTGAATATACCTTATAACATATCCTAATATGCAGTGTATCATTGAAAATATCTTATAATATAACGTAATATGCAGTGTATCATTGAAAATACCTTATAATATAACGTAATATGCAGTGTATCATTGAAAATACCTTATAATATAACGTAATATGCAGTGTATCATAGAAAATACCATGTAATATAACGTAATATACAGTGTATCATTGAAAATACCTTATAATATAACGTAATATGCAGTGTATCATTGAAAATACCTTCTAATATATCGTAGTTTATCATTGAAAATACCTTATAATATAACGTAATATGCAGTGTATCATTGAAAATACCTTATAATATAACGTAATATGCAGTGTATCATTGAAAATACCTTATAATATAACGTAATATGCAGTGTATCATAGAAAATACCATGTAATATAACGTAATATACAGTGTATCATTGAAAATACCTTATAATATAACGTAATATGCAGTGTATCATTGAAAATACCATGTAATATAACGTAATATGCAGTGTATCATTGAAAATACCTTATAACATATCGTAATTTGTAGTGTATCTTTGAAAATACCTTATAACATATCCTAATATGCAGTGTATCATTGAAAATACCTTATAATATAACGTAATATGCAGTGTATCATTGAAAATACCTTATAATATAACGTAATATGCAGTGTATCATAGAAAATACCATGTAATATAACGTAATATACAGTGTATCATTGAAAATACCATATAATATAACGTAATATGCAGTGTATCATTGAAAATACCTTATAATATAACGTAATATGCAGTGTATCATTGAAAATACCTTCTAATATATCGTAGTTTATCATTGAAAATACCTTATAATATAACGTAATATGCAGTGTATCATTGAAAATACATTATAATATAACGTAATATGCAGTGTATCATAGAAAATACCATGTAATATAACGTAATATACAGTGTATCATTGAAAATACCATATAATATAACGTAATATGCAGTGTATCATTGAAAATACCATGTAATATAACGTAATATGCAGTGTATCATTGAAAATACCTTATAACATATCGTAATTTGTAGTGTATCTTTGAAAATACCTTATAACATATCCTAATATGCAGTGTATCATTGAAAATACCTTATAATATAACGTAATATGCAGTGTATCATTGAAAATACCTTATAATATAACGTAATATGCAGTGTATCATTGAAAATACCTTATAATATAACGTAATATGCAGTGTATCATAGAAAATACCATGTAATATAACGTAATATACAGTGTATCATTGAAAATACCTTATAATATAACGTAATATGCAGTGTATCATTGAAAATACCTTCTAATATATCGTAGTTTATCATTGAAAATACCTTATAATATAACGTAATATGCAGTGTATCATTGAAAATACCTTATAATATAACGTAATATGCAGTGTATCATTGAAAATACATTATAATATAACGTAGTATGCAGTGTATCATTGAAAATACCTTATAATATAACGTAATATGCAGTGTATCATTGAAAATACATTATAATATAACGTAATATGCAGTGTATCATTGAAAATACCTTATAATATAACGTAATATGCAGTGTATCATTGAAAATACCATGTAATATAACGTAATATACAGTGTATCATTGAAAATACCTTATAATATAACGCAATATGCAGTGTATCATTGAAAATACCTTCTAATATATCGTAGTTTATCATTGAAAATTCCTTATAATATAACGTAATATGCAGTGTATCATTGAAAATACCTTATAACATATCCTAATATGCAGTGTATCATTGAAAATACCTTATAATATAACGTAATATGCAGTGTATCATTGAAAATACCTTATAATATAACGTAATATGCAGTGTATCATTGAAAATACCTTATAATATAACGTAATATGCAGTGTATCATAGAAAATACCATGTAATATAACGTAATATACAGTGTATCATTGAAAATACCTTATAATATAACGTAATATGCAGTGTATCATTGAAAATACCTTCTAATATATCGTAGTTTATCATTGAAAATACCTTATAATATAACGTAATATGCAGTGTATCATTGAAAATACCTTCTAATATATCGTAGTTTATCATTGAAAATACCTTATAATATAACGTAATATGCAGTGTATCATTGAAAATACCTTATAACATATCCTAATATGCACTGTATCATTGAAAATACCTTATAATATAACGTAATATGCAGTGTATCATTGAAAATACCTTATAACATATCCTAATATGCACTGTATCATTGAAAATACCTTATAATATAACGTAATATGCAGTGTATCATTGAAAATACATTATAATATAACGTAATATGCAGTGTATCATTGAAAATACCTTATAATATAACGTAATATGCAGTGTATCATTGAAAATACCATGTAATATAACGTAATATGCTGTGTATCATTGAAAATACCTTATAACATATCGTAATTTGTAGTGTATCTTTGAAAATACCTTATAATATAACGTAATATGCAGTGTGTCATTGAAAATACCTTATATCATATCGTAATATGCAGTGTATCATTGAAAATACCTTATAACATATCCTAATATGCACTGTATCATTGAAAATACCTTATAATATAACGTAATATGCAGTGTGTCATTGAAAATACTTTATATCATATCGTAATATGGAGTGTATCATTGAAAATACCTTATAATATAACGTAATATGCAGTGTATCATTGAAAATACCTTATAACATATCCTAATATTCACTGTATCATTGAAAATACCTTATAATATAACGTAATATGCAGTGTGTCATTGAAAATACCTTATATCATATCGTAATATGCAGTGTATCATTGAAAATACCTTATAATATAACGTAATATGCAGTGTATCATTGAAAATACCTTATAATATAACGTAACATGCAGTGAATCATTGAAAATACCTTATAATATAACGTAATATGCAGTGTATCATTGAAAATACCTTATAATATAGCGTAATATGCAGTATATCATTGAAAATACCTTATAATATAGCGTAATATGCAGTGTATCATTGAAAATACCTTATAATATAACGTAATATGCAGTGTATCATTGAAAATACCTTATAATATAACGTAATATGCAGTGTATCATTGAAAATACATTATAATATAACGTAATATGCAGTGTATCATTGAAAATACCTTATAATATAACGTAATATGCAGTGTATCATTGAAAATACCATGTAATATAACGTAATATGCTGTGTATCATTGAAAATACCTTATAATATAACGTAATATGCAGTGTATCATTGAAAATACCTTATAACATATCCTAATATTCACTGTATCATTGAAAATACCTTATAATATAACGTAATATGCAGTGTATCATTGAAAATACCTTATAATATAACGTAATATGCAGTGTATCATTGAAAATACCTTATAATATAGCGTAATATGCAGTGTATCATTGAAAATACCTTATAATATAACGTAATATGCAGTGTATCATTGAAAATACCTTATAATATAACGTAATATGGAGTGTATCATTGAAAATACCTTATAATATAACGTAATATGCAGTGTATCATAGAAAATACCATGTAATATAACGTAATATACAGTGTTTCATTGAAAATACCTTATAATATAACGTAATATGCAGTGTATCATTGAAAATACATTATAATATAACGTAATATGCAGTGTATCATTGAAAATACCTTATAATATAACGTAATATGCAGTGTATCATTGAAAATACCATGTAATATAACGTAATATACAGTGTATCATTGAAAATACCTTATAATATAACGTAATATGCAGTGTATCATTGAAAATACCATATAACATATCCTAATATGCACTGTATCATTGAAAAGACCTTATAATATAACGTAATATGCAGTGTGTCATTGAGAATACCTCATATCATATCGTAATATGCAGTGTATCATTGAAAATACCTTATAATATAACGTAATATGCAGTGTATCATTGAAAATACCTTATAATATAACGTAACATGCAGTGTATCATTGAAAATACATTATAATATAACGTAACATGCAGTGAATCATTGAAAATACCTTATAATATAACGTAATATGCAGTGAATCATTGAAAATACCATGTAATATAACGTAATATACAGTGTTTCATTGAAAATACCTTATAATATAACGTAATATGCAGTGTATCATTGAAAATACCTTATAATATAACGTAATATGCAGTGTATCATTGAAAATACCATGTAATATAACGTAATATACAGTGTTTCATTGAAAATACCTTATAATATAACGTAATATGCAGTGTATCATTGAAAATACATTATAATATAACGTAATATGCAGTGTATCATTGAAAATACCTTATAATATAACGTAATATGCAGTGTATCATTGAAAATACCATGTAATATAACGTAATATACAGTGTATCATTGAAAATACCTTATAATATAACGTAATATGCAGTGTATCATTGAAAATACCTTATAACATATCCTAATATGCACTGTATCTTTGAAAATACCTTATAATATAACGTAATATGCAGTGTGTCATTGAGAATACCTCATATCATATCGTAATATGCAGTGTATCATTGAAAATACCTTATAATATAACGTAATATGCAGTGTATCATTGAAAATACCTTATAATATAACGTAACATGCAGTGAATCATTGAAAATACCTTATAATATAACGTAACATGCAGTGAATCATTGAAAATACCTTATAATATAACGTAATATGTAGTGAATCATTGAAAATACCATGTAATATAACGTAATATACAGTGTTTCATTGAAAATACCTTATAATATAACGTAATATGCAGTGTATCATTGAAAATACATTATAATATAACGTAATATGCAGTGTATCATTGAAAATACCTTATAACATATCCTAATATGCACTGTATCATTGAAAATACCTTATAATATAACGTAATATGCAGTGTGTCATTGAAAATACCTTATATCATATCGTAATATGCAGTGTATCATTGAAAATACCTTATAACATATCCTAATATGCACTGTATCATTGAAAATACCTTATAATATAACGTAATATGCAGTGTGTCATTGAAAATACCTTATATCATATCGTAATATGGAGTGTATCATTGAAAATACCTTATAATATAACGTAATATGCAGTGTATCATTGAAAATACCTTATAACATATCCTAATATTCACTGTATCATTGAAAATACCTTATAATATAACGTAATATGCAGTGTATCATTGAAAATACCTTATAATATAACGTAATATGCAGTGTATCATTGAAAATACCTTATAATATAGCGTAATATGCAGTGTATCATTGAAAATACCTTATAATATAACGTAATATGCAGTGTATCATTGAAAATACCTTATAATATAACGTAATATGGAGTGTATCATTGAAAATACCTTATAATATAACGTAATATGCAGTGTATCATAGAAAATACCATGTAATATAACGTAATATACAGTGTTTCATTGAAAATACCTTATAATATAACGTAATATACAGTGTTTCATTGAAAATACCTTATAATATAACGTAATATGCAGTGTATCATTGAAAATACATTATAATATAACGTAATATGCAGTGTATCATTGAAAATACCTTATAACATATCCTAATATGCACTGTATCATTGAAAATACCTTATAATATAACGTAATATGCAGTGTGTCATTGAAAATACCTTATATCATATCGTAATATGCAGTGTATCATTGAAAATACCTTATAATATAACGTAATATGCAGTGTATCATTGAAAATACCTTATAACATATCCTAATATGCACTGTATCATTGAAAATACCATATAATATAACGTAATATGCAGTGTATCATTGAAAATACCATATAATATAACGTAATATGGAGAGTATCATTGAAAATACCTTATAATATAACGTAATGTGCAGTGTATCATAGAAAATACCATGTAATATAACGTAATATACAGTGTTTCATTGAAAATACCTTATAATATAACGTAATATGCAGTGTATCATTGAAAATACATTATAATATAACGTAATATGCAGTGTATCATTGAAAATACCTTATAATATAACGTAATATGCAGTGTATCATTGAAAATACCATGTAATATAACGTAATATACAGTGTATCATTGAAAATACCTTATAATATAACGTAATATGCAGTGTATCATTGAAAATACCTTATAACATATCCTAATATGCACTGTATCATTGAAAATACCTTATAATATAACGTAATATGCAGTGTGTCATTGAGAATACCTCATATCATATCGTAATATGCAGTGTATCATTGAAAATACCTTATAATATAACGTAATATGCAGTGTATCATTGAAAATACCTTATAATATAACGTAACATGCAGTGAATCATTGAAAATACATTATAATATAACGTAACATGCAGTGAATCATTGAAAATACCTTATAATATAACGTAATATGCAGTGAATCATTGAAAATACCATGTAATATAACGTAATATACAGTGTTTCATTGAAAATACCTTATAATATAACGTAATATGCAGTGTATCATTGAAAATACATTATAATATAACGTAATATGCAGTGTATCATTGAAAATACCTTATAACATATCCTAATATGCACTGTATCATTGAAAATACCTTATAATATAACGTAATATGCAGTGTGTCATTGAAAATACCTTATATCATATCGTAATATGCAGTGTATCATTGAAAATACCTTATAATATAACGTAATATGCAGTGTATCATTGAAAATACCTTATAACATATCCTAATATGCACTGTATCATTGAAAATACCTTATAATATAACGTAATATGCAGTGTATCATTGAAAATACCTTATAATATAACGTAATATGCAGTGTATCATTGAAAATACCTTATAATATAACGTAATATGCAGTGTATCATTGAAAATACCATGTAATATAACGTAATATGCTGTGTATCATTGAAAATACCTTATAACATATCGTAATTTGTAGTGTATCTTTGAAAATACCTTATAATATAACGTAATATGCAGTGTGTCATTGAAAATACCTTATATCATATCGTAATATGCAGTGTATCATTGAAAATACCTTATAACATATCCTAATATGCACTGTATCATTGAAAATACCTTATAATATAACGTAATATGCAGTGTGTCATTGAAAATACCTTATATCATATCGTAATATGCAGTGTATCATTGAAAATACCTTATAATATAACGTAATATGCAGTGTATCATTGAAAATACCTTATAACATATCCTAATATGCACTGTATCATTGAAAATACCTTATAATATAACGTAATATGCAGTGTGTCATTGAAAATACCTTATATCATATCGTAATATGCAGTGTATCATTGAAAATACCTTATAATATAACGTAATATGCAGTGTATCATTGAAAATACCTTATAATATAACGTAACATGCAGTGAATCATTGAAAATACCTTCTAATATAACGTAATATGCAGTGTATCATTGAAAATACCTTATAATATAGCGTAATATGCAGTATATCATTGAAAATACCTTATAATATAGCGTAATATGCAGTGTATCATTGAAAATACCTTATAATATAACGTAATATGCAGTGTATCATTGAAAATACCTTATAATATAACGTAATATGCAGTGTATCATTGAAAATACTTTATAACATATCCTAATATGCACTGCATCATTGAAAATACCTTATAATATAACGTAATATGCAGTGTATCATTGAAAATACCTTATAATATGACGTAACATGCAGTGTATCATTGAAAATACCTTATAATATAACGTAACATGCAGTGTATCATTGAAAATACCTTATAATATAACGTAACATGCAGTGTATCATTGAAAATACCTTATAATATAACGTAACATGCAGTGAATCATTGAAAATACCTTATAATATAACGTAATATGCAGTGAATCATTGAAAATACCATGTAATATAACGTAATATACAGTGTTTCATTGAAAATACCTTATAATATAACGTAATATGCAGTGTATCATTGAAAATACATTATAATATAACGTAATATGCAGTGTATCATTGAAAATACCTTATAACATATCCTAATATGCACTGTATCATTGAAAATACCTTATAATATAACGTAATATGCAGTGTGTCATTGAAAATACCTTATATCATATCGTAATATGCAGTGTATCATTGAAAATACCTTATAATATAACGTAATATGCAGTGTATCATTGAAAATACCTTATAACATATCCTAATATGCACTGTATCATTGAAAATACCTTATAATATAACGTAATATGCAGTGTATCATTGAAAATACCTTATAATATAACGTAATATGCAGTGTATCATTGAAAATACCTTATAATATAACGTAATATGCAGTGTATCATTGAAAATACCATGTAATATAACGTAATATGCTGTGTATCATTGAAAATACCTTATAACATATCGTAATTTGTAGTGTATCTTTGAAAATACCTTATAATATAACGTAATATGCAGTGTGTCATTGAAAATACCTTATATCATATCGTAATATGCAGTGTATCATTGAAAATACCTTATAACATATCCTAATATGCACTGTATCATTGAAAATACCTTATAATATAACGTAATATGCAGTGTGTCATTGAAAATACCTTATATCATATCGTAATATGGAGTGTATCATTGAAAATACCTTATAATATAACGTAATATGCAGTGTATCATTGAAAATACCTTATAACATATCCTAATATTCACTGTATCATTGAAAATACCTTATAATATAACGTAATATGCAGTGTGTCATTGAAAATACCTTATATCATATCGTAATATGCAGTGTATCATTGAAAATACCTTATAATATAACGTAATATGCAGTGTATCATTGAAAATACCTTATAATATAACGTAACATGCAGTGAATCATTGAAAATACCTTCTAATATAACGTAATATGCAGTGTATCATTGAAAATACCTTATAATATAACGTAATATGCAGTGTATCATTGAAAATACCTTATAATATGACGTAACATGCAGTGTATCATTGAAAATACCTTATAATATAACGTAACATGCAGTGTATCATTGAAAATACCTTATAATATAACGTAATATGCAGTGTATCATTGAAAATACCTTATAATATATCCTAATATGCACTGCATCATTGAAAATACCTTATAATATAACGTAATATGCAGTGTATCATTGAAAATACCTTATAATATGACGTAACATGCAGTGTATCATTGAAAATACCTTATAATATAACGTAACATGCAGTGTATCATTGAAAATACCTTATAATATAACGTAATATGCAGTGTATCATTGAAAATACCTTATAATATAGCGTAATATGCAGTATATCATTGAAAATACCTTATAATATAGCGTAATATGCAGTGTATCATCGAAAATACCTTATAATATAACGTAATATGCAGTGTATCATAGAAAATACCATGTAATATAACGTAATATACAGTGTATCATTGAAAATACATTATAATATAACGTAATATGCAGTGTATCATTGAAAATACCTTATAATTTAACGTAATATGCAGTGTATCATTGAAAATACCATGTAATATAACGTAATATACAGTGTATCATTGAAAATACCTTATAATATAACGTAATATGCAGTGTATCATTGAAAATACCTTGTAACATATCCTAATATGCACTGTATCATTGAAAATACCTTATAATATAACGTAATATGCAGTGTGTCATTGAGAATACCTTATATCATATCGTAATATGCAGTGTATCATTGAAAATACCTTATAATATAACGTAATATGCAGTGTATCATTGAAAATACCTTATAATATAACGTAACATGCAGTGTATCATTGAAAATACCTTATAATATAACGTAACATGCAGTGAATCATTGAAAATACCTTATAATATAACGTAATATGCAGTGAATCATTGAAAATACCATGTAATATAACGTAATATACAGTGTTTCATTGAAAATACCTTATAATATAACGTAATATGCAGTGTATCATTGAAAATACATTATAATATAACGTAATATGCAGTGTATCATTGAAAATACCTTATAATATAGCGTAATATGCAGTGTATCATTGAAAATACCTTATAATATAACGTAATATGCAGTGTATCATTGAAAATACCTTATAATATAACGTAATATGGAGTGTATCATTGAAAATACCTTATAATATAACGTAATATGCAGTGTATCATAGAAAATACCATGTAATATAACGTAATATACAGTGTTTCATTGAAAATACCTTATAATATAACGTAATATGCAGTGTATCATTGAAAATACATTATAATATAACGTAATATGCAGTGTATCATTGAAAATACCTTATAATATAGCGTAATATGCAGTGTATCATTGAATATACCTTATAATATAACGTAATATGCAGTGTATCATTGAAAATACCTTATAATATAACGTAATATGGAGTGTATCATTGAAAATACCTTATAATATAACGTAATATGCAGTGTATCATTGAAAATACCATGTAATATAACGTACTATACAGTGTTTCATTGAAAATACCTTATAATATAACGTAATATGCAGTGTATCATTGAAAATACATTATAATATAACGTAATATGCAGTGTATCATTGAAAATACCTTATAACATATCCTAATATGCACTGTATCATTGAAAATACCTTATAATATAACGTAATATGCAGTGTGTCATTGAAAATACCTTATATCATATCGTAATATGCAGTGTATCATTGAAAATACCTTATAACATATCCTAATATGCACTGTATCATTGAAAATACCTTATAATATAACGTAATATGCAGTGTGTCATTGAAAATACCTTATATCATATCGTAATATGGAGTGTATCATTGAAAATACCTTATAATATAACGTAATATGCAGTGTATCATTGAAAATACCTTATAACATATCCTAATATTCACTGTATCATTGAAAATACCTTATAATATAACGTAATATGCAGTGTATCATTGAAAATACCTTATAATATAACGTAATATGCAGTGTATCATTGAAAATACCTTATAATATAGCGTAATATGCAGTGTATCATTGAATATACCTTATAATATAACGTAATATGCAGTGTATCATTGAAAATACCTTATAATATAACGTAATATGGAGTGTATCATTGAAAATACCTTATAATATAACGTAATATGCAGTGTATCATAGAAAAATACCATGTAATATAACGTAATATACAGTGTTTCATTGAAAATACCTTATAATATAACGTAATATGCAGTGTATCATTGAAAATACATTATAATATAACGTAATATGCAGTGTATCATTGAAAATACCTTATAATATAACGTAATATGCAGTGTATCATTGAAAATACCATGTAATATAACGTAATATACAGTGTATCATTGAAAATACCTTATAATATAACGTAATATGCAGTGTATCATTGAAAATACCATATAACATATCCTAATATGCACTGTATCATTGAAAAGACCTTATAATATAACGTAATATGCAGTGTGTCATTGAGAATACCTCATATCATATCGTAATATGCAGTGTATCATTGAAAATACCTTATAATATAACGTAATATGCAGTGTATCATTGAAAATACCTTATAATATAACGTAACATGCAGTGTATCATTGAAAATACCTTATAATATAACGTAATATGCAGTGTATCATTGAAAATACCTTATAATATAGCGTAATATGCAGTATATCATTGAAAATACCTTATAATATAGCGTAATATGCAGTGTATCATTGAAAATACCTTATAACATATCCTAATATTCACTGTATCATTGAAAATACCTTATAATATAACGTAATATGCAGTGTATCATTGAAAATACCTTATAATATAACGTAATATGCAGTGTATCATTGAAAATACCTTATAATATAGCGTAATATGCAGTGTATCATTGAATATACCTTATAATATAACGTAATATGCAGTGTATCATTGAAAATACCTTATAATATAACGTAATATGGAGTGTATCATTGAAAATACCTTATAATATAACGTAATATGCAGTGTATCATAGAAAATACCATGTAATATAACGTAATATACAGTGTTTCATTGAAAATACCCTTATAATATAACGTAATATGCAGTGTATCATTGAAAATACATTATAATATAACGTAATATGCAGTGTATCATTGAAAATACCTTATAATATAACGTAATATGCAGTGTATCATTGAAAATACCATGTAATATAACGTAATATACAGTGTATCATTGAAAATACCTTATAATATAACGTAATATGCAATGTATCATTGAAAATACCATATAACATATCCTAATATGCACTGTATCATTGAAAAGACCTTATAATATAACGTAATATGCAGTGTGTCATTGAGAATACCTCATATCATATCGTAATATGCAGTGTATCATTGAAAAATACCTTATAATATAACGTAATATGCAGTGTATCATTGAAAATACCTTATAATATAACGTAACATGCAGTGGTATCATTGAAAATACCTTATAATATAACGTAATATGCAGTGTATCATTGAAAATACCTTATAATATAGCGTAATATGCAGTATATCATTGAAAATACCTTATAATATAGCGTAATATGCAGTGTATCATCGAAAATACCTTATAATATAACGTAATATGCAGTGTATCATAGAAAATACCATGTAATATAACGTAATATACAGTGTATCATTGAAAATACCTTATAATATAACGTAATATGCAGTGTATCATTGAAAATACATTATAATATAACGTAATATGCAGTGTATCATTGAAAATACCTTATAATATAACGTAATATGCAGTGTATCATTGAAAATACCATGTAATATAACGTAATATGCTGTGTATCATTGAAAATACCTTATAACATATCGTAATTTGTAGTGTATCTTTGAAAATACCTTATAATATAACGTAATATGCAGTGTGTCATTGAAAATACGTTATATCATATCGTAATATGCAGTGTATCATTGAAAATACCTTATAATATGACGTAACATGCAGTGTATCATTGAAAATACCTTATAATATAACGTAACATGCAGTGTATCATTGAAAATACCATATAATATAACGTAATATGCAGTGTATCATTGAAAATACCTTATAATATATCCTAATATGCACTGCATCATTGAAAATACCTTATAATATAACGTAATATGCAGTGTATCATTGAAAATACCTTATAATATGACGTAACATGCAGTGTATCATTGAAAATACCTTATAATATAACGTAACATGCAGTGTATCATTGAAAATACCTTATAATATAACGTAATATGCAGTGTATCATTGAAAATACCTTATAATATAGCGTAATATGCAAGTATATCATTGAAAATACCTTATAATATAGCGTAATATGCAGTGTATCATCGAAAATACCTTATAATATAACGTAATATGCAGTGTATCATAGAAAATACCATGTAATATAACGTAATATACAGTGTATCATTGAAAATACATTATAATATAACGTAATATGCAGTGTATCATTGAAAATACCTTATAATTTAACGTAATATGCAGTGTATCATTGAAAATACCATGTAATATAACGTAATATACAGTGTATCATTGAAAATACCTTATAATATAACGTAATATGCAGTGTATCATTGAAAAATACCTTATAACATATCCTAATATGCACTGTATCATTGAAAATACCTTATAATATAACGTAATATGCAGTGTGTCATTGAGAATACCTTATATCATATCGTAATATGCAGTGTATCATTGAAAATACCTTATAATATAACGTAATATGCAGTGTATCATTGAAAATACCTTATAATATAACGTAACATGCAGTGTATCATTGAAAATACCTTATAATATAACGTAACATGCAGTGAATCATTGAAAATACCTTATAATATAACGTAATATAACGTAATATGCAGTGTATCATTGAAAATACCATGTAATATAACGTAATATACAGTGTTTCATTGAAAATACCTTATAATATAACGTAATATGCAGTGTATCATTGAAAATACATTATAATATAACGTAATATGCAGTGTATCATTGAAAATACCTTATAATATAGCGTAATATGCCAGTGTATCATTGAAAATACCTTATAATATAACGTAATATGCAGTGTATCATTGAAAATACCTTAT
>CAKAJI010000237.1:0-24411 GCA_916610255.1 Lasioglossum lativentre | reverse complement strand
GTAATTTGTAGTGTATCATTAAAAATACCTTATGATATAACGTAATATGCAGTGTATCATTGAAAATACCTTATAATATATGGTAATTTGTAATGTATCAACGAAAATACCTTATAATATAATGTAATATGCAGTGTATCATTGAAAATACCATATAATATATCGTTAATATAAGTTTATCATTGAAAATACGTTATAATATAACGTAATATGCAGTGTATCATTGAAAATACCTTATAATATATCGTAATTTGTAGTGTATCATTAAAAATACCTTATAATATAACTTAATATGGAGTGTATCATTGAAAATACCTCAAAATATAACGTAATATGCAGTGTATCATTGAAAACATCTTATAATATAACGTCATATGCAGTGTATCATTGAAAATACCTTATAATAAAACGTAATATGCAGTGTATCATTGAAAATACCTTATGATATAATGTAATATGCAGTGTATCATTGAAATACCTTATAATATATGGTAATTTGTAGTGTATCAATGAAAATACCTTATAATATAACGTAATATGCAGTGTATCATGAAAATACCATATAATATATCGTAATATATAGTTTATCATTGAAAATACTTTATAATATAACGTCATATGCAGTGTATCATTGAAAATACCATATAATATAACGTAATATGCAGTGTATCATTGAAAATACCTTATAATATATGGTAATTTGTAGTGTATCAATGAAAATACCTTATAATATAACGTAATATGCAGTGTATCATTGAAAATACCATATAATATATCGTAATATATAGTTTATCATTGAAAATACTTTATAATATAACGTAATATGCAGTGTATCATTGAAAATACCATATAGTGATCATTGAAAATACCTTATAATAAAACGTAATATGCAGTGTATCATTGAAAATACCTTAGAATATATGGTAATTCTAGTCTATCAATGAAAAAACCTTATAATACAACGTAATATGCAGTGTATCATTGAAAATACCTTATAATATATCGTAATATGCAGTGTATCATTGAAAATACCTTATGATATAATGTAATATGCAGTGTATCATTGAAAATACCTAGTAATATATGGTAATTTGTAGTGTATCAATGAAAATACCTTATAATATAACGTAATATGCAGTGTATCATTGAAAATACCATATAATATATCGTAATATATAGTTTATCATTGAAAATACTTTATAATATAACGTAATATGCAGTGTATCATTGAAAATACCATATAATATAACATAATATGCCGTGTATCATTGAAAATACCTTATAATAAAACGTAATATGCAGTGTATCATTGAAAATACCTTGGAATATATGGTAATTCTAGTCTATCAATGAAAATACCTTATAATACAACGTAATATGCAGTGTATCATTGAAAATACCTTATAATATATCGTAATTGGTAGTGTATCATTGAAAATACCATATAGTATAACGTAATATGCAGTGCATCATTGAAAATACCTTATAATATAACGTAATATGCACTGTATCATTGAAAATACCTTATAATATAACGTAATATGCACTGTATCATTGAAAACATCTTATAATATAACGTCATATGCAGTGTATCATTGAAAATACCTTATAATATAACGTAATATGCAGTGTATCATTGAAAATACCTTATGATATAATATAATATGCAGTGTATCATTGAAAATACCTTATTATATAACGTAATATGCAGTGTATCATTGAAAACATCTTATAATATAACGTCATATGCAGTGTATCATTGAAAATACCTTATAATATAACGTAATATGCAGTGTATCATTGAAAATACCTCATAATATACCGTAATATGCAGTGTATCATTGAAAACATCTTATAATATAACGTCATATGCAGTGTATCATTGAAAATACCTTATAATATAACGTAATATGCAGTGTATCATTGAAAATACCTTATGATATAATGTAATATGCAGTGTATCATTGAAAATACCTTATAATATATCGTAATTTGTAGTGTATCATTGAAAATACCATATAGTATAACGTAATATGCAGTGCATCATTGAAAATACCTTATGATATAACGTAATATGCAGTGTATCACTGAAAGTACCTTATGATATAACGTAATATGCAGTGTATCATTGAAAATACCTTATAATATATGGTAATTTGTAATGTATCAACGAAAATACCTTATAATATAATGTAATATGCAGTGTATCATTGAAAATACCATATAATATATCGTAATATATAGTTTATCATTGAAAATACGTTATAATATAACGTAATATGCAGTGTATCATTGAAAATACCTTATAATATATCGTAATTTGTAGTGTATCATTAAAAATACCTTATGATATAACGTAATATGCAGTGTATCATTGAAAATACCTTATAATATATGGTAATTTGTAATGTATCAACGAAAATACCTTATAATATAATGTAATATGCAGTGTATCATTGAAAATACCATATAATATATCGTAATATATAGTTTATCATTGAAAATACGTTATAATATAACGTAATATGCAGTGTATCATTGAAAATACCTTATAATATATCGTAATTTGTAGTGTATCATTAAAAATACCTTATAATATAACTTAATATGGAGTGTATCATTGAAAATACCTCAAAATATAACGTAATATGCAGTGTATCATTGAAAACATCTTATAATATAACGTTCATATGCAGTGTATCATTGAAAATACCTTATAATAAAACGTAATATGCAGTGTATCATTGAAAATACCTTATGATATAATGTAATATGCAGTGTATCATTGAAAATACCTTATAATATATGGTAATTTGTAGTGTATCCAATGAAAATACCTTATAATATAACGTAATATGCAGGTGTATCATTGAAAATACCATATAATATATCGTAATATATAGTTTATCATTGAAAATACTTTATAATATAACGTCATATGCAGTGTATCATTGAAAATACCATATAATATAACGTAATATGCAGTGTATCATTGAAAATACCTTATAATATATGGTAATTTGTAGTGTATCAATGAAAATACCTTATAATATAACGTAATATGCAGTGTATCATTGAAAATACCATATAATATATCGTAATATATAGTTTATCATTGAAAATACTTTATAATATAACGTAATATGCAGTGTATCATTGAAAATACCATATAATATAACGTAATATGCAGTGTATCATTGAAAATACCTTATAATAAAACGTAATATGCAGTGTATCATTGAAAATACCTTAGAATATATGGTAATTCTAGTCTATCAATGAAAAAACCTTATAATACAACGTAATATGCAGTGTATCATTGAAAATACCTTATAATATATCGTAATATGCAGTGTATCATTGAAAATACCTTATGATATAATGTAATATGCAGTGTATCATTGAAAATACCTAGTAATATATGGTAATTTGTAGTGTATCAATGAAAATACCTTATATATAACGTAATATGCAGTGTATCATTGAAAATACCATATAATATATCGTAATATATAGTTTATCATTGAAAATACTTTATAATATAACGTAATATGCAGTGTATCATTGAAAATACCATATAATATAACATAATATGCCGTGTATCATTGAAAATACCTTATAATAAAACGTAATATGCAGTGTATCATTGAAAATACCTTGGAATATATGGTAATTCTAGTCTATCAATGAAAATACCTTATAATACAACGTAATATGCAGTGTATCATTGAAAATACCTTATAATATATCGTAATTGGTAGTGTATCATTGAAAATACCATATAGTATAACGTAATATGCAGTGCATCATTGAAAATACCTTATAATATAACGTAATATGCACTGTATCATTGAAAATACCTTATAATATAACGTAATATGCAGTGTATCATTGAAAATACCTTATAATATAACATAATATGCCCTGTATCATTGAAAATACCTTATAATAAAACGTAATATGCAGTGTATCATTGAAAATACCTTAGAATATATGGTAATTCTAGTCTATCAATGAAAATACCTTATAATACAACGTAATATGCAGTGTATCATTGAAAATACCTTATAATATATCGTAATTTGTAGTGTATCATTGAAAATACCATATAATATAACGTAATATGCAGTGTATCATTGAAAATACCATATAATATAACGTAATATGCAGTGTATCATTGAAAATACCTTATAATAAAACGTAATATGCAGTGTATCATTGAAAATACCTTAGAATATATGGTAATTCTAGTCTATCAATGAAAATACCTTATAATACAACGTAATATGCAGTGTATCATTGAAAATACCTTATAATATATCGTAATTTGTAGTGTATCATTGAAAATACCATATAGTATAACGTAATATGCAGTGCATCATTGAAAATACCTTATAATATAACGTAATATGCAGTGTATCATTGAAAATACCTTATAATATAACGTAATATGCAGTGTATCATTGAAAATACCTTAGAATATATGGTAATTCTAGTCTATCAATGAAAAAACCTTATAATACAACGTAATAGTGCAGTGTATCATTGAAAATACCTTATAATATATCGTAATTTGTAGTGTATCATTGAAAATACCATATAGTATAACGTAATATGCAGTGCATCAATGAAAATACCTTATAATATAACGTAATATGCAGTGCATCATTGAAAATACCTTATAATATAACGTAATATGCAGTGTATCATTGAAAATACCTCATAATATAACGTAATATGCAGTGTATCATTGAAAACATCTTATAATATAACGTCATATGCAGTGTATCATTGAAAATACCTTATAATATAACGTAATATGCAGTGTATCATTGAAAATACCTTATGATATAATGTAATATGCAGTGTATCATTGAAAATACCTTATAATATATGGTAATTTGTAGTGTATCAATGAAAATACCTTATAATATAACGTAATATGCAGTGTATCATTGAAAATACCATATAATATATCGTAATATACAGTTTATCATTGAAAATACTTTATAATATAACGTAATATGCAGTGTATCATTGAAAATACCATATAATATAACGTAATATGCAGTGTATCATTGAAAATACATTATAATAAAACGTAATATGAAGTGTATCATTGAAAATACCTTAGAATATATGGTAATTCTAGTCTATCAATGAAAAAACCTTATAATACAACGTAATATGCAGTGTATCATTGAAATTACCTTATAATATATCGTAATTTGTAGTGTATCATTGAAAATACCATATAGTATAACGTAATATGCAGTGCATCATTGAAAATACCTTATAATATAACGTAATATGCAGTGTATCATTGAAAATACCTTATAATACAACGTAATATGCAGTGTATCATTGAAAATACCTTGTATCATTGAAAATACCTTATAATATATCGTAATTTGTAGTGTATCATTGAAAATACCATATAGTATAACGTAATATGCAGTGCATCATTGAAAATACCTTATAATATATAGTAGTTTATCATTGAAAATACTTTATAATATAACGTAATATGCAGTGTATCATTGAAAATACCATATAATATAACATAATATGCCGTGTATCATTGAAAATACCTTATAATAAAACGTAATATGCAGTGTATCATTGAAAATACCTTGGAATATATGGTAATTCTAGTCTATCAATGAAAATACCTTATAATACAACGTAATATGCAGTGTATCATTGAAAATACCTTATAATATATCGTAATTGGTAGTGTATCATTGAAAATACCATATAGTATAACGTAATATGCAGTGCATCATTGAAAATACCTTATAATATAACGTAATATGCACTGTATCATTGAAAATACCTTATAATATAACGTAATATGCAGTGTATCATTGAAAATACCTTATAATATAACATAATATGCCGTGTATCATTGAAAATACCTTATAATAAAACGTAATATGCAGTGTATCATTGAAAATACCTTAGAATATATGGTAATTCTAGTCTATCAATGAAAAAACCTTATAATACAACGTAATATGCAGTGTATCATTGAAAATACCTTATAATATATCGTAATTTGTAGTGTATCATTGAAAATACCATATAATATAACGTAATATGCAGTGTATCATTGAAAATACCATATAATATAACGTAATATGCAGTGTATCATTGAAAATACCTTATAATAAAACGTAATATGCAGTGTATCATTGAAAATACCTTAGAATATATGGTAATTCTAGTCTATCAATGAAAAAACCTTATAATACAACGTAATATGCAGTGTATCATTGAAAATACCTTATAATATATCGTAATTTGTAGTGTATCATTGAAAATACCATATAGTATAACGTAATATGCAGTGCATCATTGAAAATACCTTATAATATAACGTAATATGCAGTGTATCATTGAAAATACCTTATAATATAACGTAATATGCAGTGTATCATTGAAAATACCTTAGAATATATGGTAATTCTAGTCTATCAATGAAAAAACCTTATAATACAACGTAATAGTGCAGTGTATCATTGAAAATACCTTATAATATATCGTAATTTGTAGTGTATCATTGAAAATACCATATAGTATAACGTAATATGCAGTGCATCAATGAAAATACCTTATAATATAACGTAATATGCAGTGCATCATTGAAAATACCTTATAATATAACGTAATATGCAGTGTATCATTGAAAATACCTCATAATATAACGTAATATGCAGTGTATCATTGAAAACATCTTATAATATAACGTCATATGCAGTGTATCATTGAAAATACCTTATAATATAACGTAATATGCAGTGTATCATTGAAAATACCTTATGATATAATGTAATATGCAGTGTATCATTGAAAATACCTTATAATATATGGTAATTTGTAGTGTATCAATGAAAATACCTTATAATATAACGTAATATGCAGTGTATCATTGAAAATACCATATAATATATCGTAATATACAGTTTATCATTGAAAATACTTTATAATATAACGTAATATGCAGTGTATCATTGAAAATACCATATAATATAACGTAATATGCAGTGTATCATTGAAAATACATTATAATAAAACGTAATATGAAGTGTATCATTGAAAATACCTTAGAATATATGGTAATTCTAGTCTATCAATGAAAAAACCTTATAATACAACGTAATATGCAGTGTATCATTGAAAATACCTTATAATATATCGTAATTTGTAGTGTATCATTGAAAATACCATATAGTATAACGTAATATGCAGTGCATCATTGAAAATACCTTATAATATAACGTAATATGCAGTGTATCATTGAAAATACCTTATAATACAACGTAATATGCAGTGTATCATTGAAAGTACCTTATAATAACATGTAATATGCAGTGTATCATTGAAAATACCTTATAATATATCGTAATTTGTAGTGTATCATTGAAAATACCATATAGTATAACGTAATATGCAGTGCATCATTGAAAATACCTTATAATATATAGTAGTTTATCGTTGAAAACATCTTATAATATAACGTAATATGCAGTGTATCATTGAAAATACCTTATGATATAACGTAATGTGCAGTATATCATTGAAAATACCTTATAATATATGGTAATTTGAACTGTATCAATCAAAATACCTTCTAATATATCGTAAAATGCAGTGTATCATCGAGAATACCTTATAATATATCGTAATTTGTAGTGTATCATTGAAAATACCCTATAATATATCGTAATTTTTCAGTGTATAACGTAATATGCAGTGCATCATTGAAAATACCTCATAATATAACGTAATATGCAGTGTATCATTGAAAACATCTTATAATATAACGGCATTTGCAGTGTATCATTGAAAATACATATAATATAACGTAATATGCAGTGTATCATTGAAAATACCTTATGATATAATGTAATATGCAGTGTATCATTGAAAATACCTTATTATATATCGTAATTTGTAGTGTATCATTGAAAAAACCATATAGTATAACGTAATATGCAGTGTATCATTAAAAATACCTTATAATATAACGTAATATGCAGTGTATCATTGAAAACATCTTATAATATAACGTCATATGCAGTGTATCATTGAAAATACCTTATAATATATCGTAATTTGTAGTGTATCATTGAAAATACCATATAGTATAACGTAATATGCAGTGCATCATTGAAAATACCTTATAATATAACGTAATATGCAGTGTATCATTGAAAATACCTTATAATATAACGTAATATGCAGTGTATCATTGAAAATACCTTATGATATAATGTAATATGCAGTGTATCATTGAAAATACCTTATAATATATGGTAATTTGTAGTGTATCAATGAAAATACCTTATAATATAACGTAATATGCAGTGTATCATTGAAAATACCATATAATATATCGTAATATATAGTTTATCATTGAAAATACTTTATAATATAACGTAATATGCAGTGTATCATTGAAAATACCATATAATATAACGTAATATGCAGTGTATCATTGAAAATACCTTATAATATATCGTAATTTGTAGTGTATCATTGAAAATACCATATAGTATAACGTAATATGCAGTGCATCATTGAAAATACCTTATAATATAACGTAATATGCAGTGTATCATTGAAAATACCTTATAATATAACGTAATATGCAGTGTATCATTGAAAATACCTTATGATATAATGTAATATGCAGTGTATCATTGAAAATACCTTATAATATATGGTAATTTGTAGTGTATCAATGAAAATACCTTATAATATAACGTAATATGCAGTGTATCATTGAAAATACCATATAATATATCGTAATATATAGTTTATCATTGAAAATACTTTATAATATAACGTAATATGCACTGTATCATTGAAAATACCTTATAATATAACGTAATATGCAGTGTATCATTGAAAATACCTTATAATATAACGTAATATGCAGTGTATCATTGAAAATACCTTATGATATAATGTAATATGCAGTGTATCATTGAAAATACCTTATAATATATGGTAATTTGTAGTGTATCAATGAAAATACCTTATAATATAACGTAATATGCAGTGTATCATTGAAAATACCATATAATATATCGTAATATATAGTTTATCATTGAAAATACTTTATAATATAACGTAATATGCAGTGTATCATTGAAAATACCATATAATATAACGTAATATGCCGTGTATCATTGAAAATACCTTATAATATATCGTAATTTGTAGTGTACCATTGAAAATACCATATAGTATAACGTAATATGCAGTGCATCATTGAAAATACCTTATAATATAACGTAATATGCACTGTATCATTGAAAATACCTTATAATATAACGTAATATGCAGTGTATCATTGAAAATACCTTATAATATAACGTAATATGCAGTGTATCATTGAAAATACCTCATAATATAACGTAATATGCAGTGTATCATTGAAAACATCTTATAATATAACGTCATATGCAGTGTATCATTGAAAATACCTTATAATATATGGTAATTTGTAGTGTATCAATGAAAATACCTTATAATATAACGTAATATGCAGTGTATCATTGAAAATACCATATAATATATCGTAATATATAGTTTATCATTGAAAATACTTTATAATATAACGTAATATGCAGTGTATCATTGAAAATACCATATAATATAACGTAATATGCAGTGTATCATTGAAAATACCTTATAATAAAACGTAATATGCAGTGTATCATTGAAAATACCTTATAATATATCGTAATTTGTAGTGTATCATTGAAAATACCATATAGTATAACGTAATATGCAGTGCATCAATGAAAATACCTTATAATATAACGTAATATGCAGTGCATCATTGAAAATACCTTATAATATAACGTAATATGCAGTGTATCATTGAAAATACCTCATAATATAACGTAATATGCAGTGTATCATTGAAAACATCTTATAATATAACGTCATATGCAGTGTATCATTGAAAATATCTTATAATATAACGTAATATGCAGTGTATCATTGAAAATACCTTATGATATAATGTAATATGCAGTGTATCATTGAAAATACCTTATAATATATGGTAATTTGTAGTGTATCAATGAAAATACCTTATAATATAACGTAATATGCAGTGTATCATTGAAAATACCATATAATATATCGTAATATATAGTTTATCATTGAAAATACTTTATAATATAACGTAATATGCAGTGTATCATTGAAAATACCATATAATATAACGTAATATGCAGTGTATCATTGAAAATACATTATAATATAACGTAATATGCAGTGTATCATTGAAAATACCATATAGTATAACGTAATATTCAGTGCATCATTGAAAATACCTTATAATATATAGTAGTTTATCATTGAAAACATCTTATAATATAACGTAATATGCAGTGTATCATTGAAAATACCTTATGATATAACGTAATGTGCAGTATATCATTGAAAATACCTTATAATATATCGTAATTTGTAGTGTATCATTGAAAATACCATATAGTATAACGTAATATGCAGTGCATCATTGAAAATACCTTATAATATAACGTAATATGCAGTGTATCATTGAAAATACCTTATAATATAACGTAATATGCAGTGTATCATTGAAAATACCATATAGTATAACGTAATATGCAGTGCATCATTGAAAATACCTTATAATATATAGTAGTTTATCATTGAAAACATCTTATAATATAACGTAATATGCAGTGTATCATTGAAAATACCTTATGATATAACGTAATGTGCAGTATATCATTGAAAATACCTTATAATATATGGTAATTTGAACTGTATCAATCAAAATACCTTATAATATAACGTAATATGCAGTGTATCATTGAAAATACCATATAATATATCGTAATATATAGTTTATCATTGAAAATACTTTATAATATAACGTAATATGCAGTGTATCATTGAAAATACCATATAATATAACGTAATATGCAGTGCATCATTGAAAATACCTTATAATATATAGTAGTTTATCATTGAAAACATCTTATAATATAACGTAATATGCAGTGTATCATTGAAAATACCTTATGATATAACGTAATGTGCAGTGTATCATTGAAAATACCTTATAATATATGGTAATTTGTAGTGTATCAATGAAAATACCTTATAATATAACGTAATATGCAGTGTATCATTGAAAATACCATATAATATATCGTAATATATAGTTTATCAATGAAAAAACCTTATAATACAACGTAATATGCAGTGTATCATTGAAAATACCTTATAATAAAACGTAATATGCAGTGTATCATTGAAAATACCTTAGAATATATGGTAATTCTAGTCTATCAATGAAAATACCTTATAATACAACGTAATATGCAGTGTATCATTGAAAATACCTTATAATATATCGTAATTTGTAGTGTATCATTGAAAATACCATATAGTATAACGTAATATGCAGGGCATCATTGAAAATACCTTATAATATATAGTAGTTTATCATTGAAAACATCTTATAATATAACGTAATATGCAGTGTATCATTGAAAATACCTCATAATATAACGTAATATGCAGTGTATCATTGAAAACATATTATAATATAACGTCATATGCAGTGTATCATTGAAAATATCTTATTATATAACGTAATATGCAGTGTATCATTGAAAATACCTTATGATATAATGTAATATGCAGTGTATCATTGAAAATACCATATAATATATCGTAATATATAGTTTATCATTGAAAATACTTTATAATATAACGTAATATGCAGTGTATCATTGAAAATACCATATAATATAACGTAATATGCAGTGTATCATTGAAAATACATTATAATAAAACGTAATATGAAGTGTATCATTGAAAATACCTTAGAATATATGGTAATTCTAGTCTATCAATGAAAAAACCTTATAATACAACGTAATATGCAGTGTATCAGTGAAAATACCTTATAATATATCGTAATTTGTAGTGTATCATTGAAAATACCATATAGTATAACGTAATATGCAGTGCATCATTGAAAATACCTTATAATATAACGTAATATGCAGTGTATCATTGAAAATACCTTATAATATAACGTAATATGCAGTGTATCATTGAAAGTACCTTATAATAACATGTAATATGCAGTGTATCATTGAAAATACCTTATAATATATCGTAATTTGTAGTGTATCATTGAAAATACCATATAGTATAACGTAATATGCAGTGCATCATTGAAAATACCTTATAATATATGGTAATTTGTAGTGTATCAATGAAAATACCTTATAATATAACGTAATATGCAGTGTATCATTGAAAATACCTTATGATATAATGTAATATGCAGTGTATCATTGAAAATACCTTATAATATATGGTAATTTGTAGTGTATCAATGAAAATACCTTATAATATAACGTAATATGCAGTGTATCATTGAAAATACCATATAATATATCGTAATATATAGTTTATCATTGAAAATACTTTATAATATAACGTAATATGCACTGTATCATTGAAAATACCTTATAATATAACGTAATATGCAGTGTATCATTGAAAATACCATATAATATATCGTAATATATAGTTTATCATTGAAAATACTTTATAATATAACGTAATATGCAGTGTATCATTGAAAATACCATATAATATAACGTAATATGCAGTGTATCATTGAAAATACCTTATAATATATCGTAATTTGTAGTGTATCATTGAAAATACCATATAGTATAACGTAATATGCAGTGCATCATTGAAAATACCTTATAATATAACGTAATATGCAGTGTATCATTGAAAATACCTTATAATATAACGTAATATGCAGTGTATCATTGAAAATACCTTATGATATAATGTAATATGCAGTGTATCATTGAAAATACCTTATAATATATGGTAATTTGTAGTGTATCAATGAAAATACCTTATAATATAACGTAATATGCAGTGTATCATTGAAAATACCATATAATATATCGTAATATATAGTTTATCATTGAAAATACTTTATAATATAACGTAATATGCACTGTATCATTGAAAATACCTTATAATATAACGTAATATGCAGTGTATCATTGAAAATACCTTATAATATAACGTAATATGCAGTGTATCATTGAAAATACCTTATGATATAATGTAATATGCAGTGTATCATTGAAAATACCTTATAATATATGGTAATTTGTAGTGTATCAATGAAAATACCTTATAATATAACGTAATATGCAGTGTATCATTGAAAATACCATATAATATATCGTAATATATAGTTTATCATTGAAAATACTTTATAATATAACGTAATATGCAGTGTATCATTGAAAATACCATATAATATAACGTAATATGCCGTGTATCATTGAAAATACCTTATAATATATCGTAATTTGTAGTGTACCATTGAAAATACCATATAGTATAACGTAATATGCAGTGCATCATTGAAAATACCTTATAATATAACGTAATATGCAGTGTATCATTGAAAATACCTTATAATATAACGTAATATGCAGTGTATCATTGAAAATACCTTATAATATAACGTAATATGCAGTGTATCATTGAAAATACCTCATAATATAACGTAATATGCAGTGTATCATTGAAAACATCTTATAATATAACGTCATATGCAGTGTATCATTGAAAATACCTTATAATATATGGTAATTTGTAGTGTATCAATGAAAATACCTTATAATATAACGTAATATGCAGTGTATCATTGAAAATACCATATAATATATCGTAATATATAGTTTATCATTGAAAATACTTTATAATATAACGTAATATGCAGTGTATCATTGAAAATACCATATAATATAACGTAATATGCAGTGTATCATTGAAAATACCTTATAATAAAACGTAATATGCAGTGTATCATTGAAAATACCTTATAATATATCGTAATTTGTAGTGTATCATTGAAAATACCATATAGTATAACGTAATATGCAGTGCATCAATGAAAATACCTTATAATATAACGTAATATGCAGTGCATCATTGAAAATACCTTATAATATAACGTAATATGCAGTGTATCATTGAAAATACCTCATAATATAACGTAATATGCAGTGTATCATTGAAAACATCTTATAATATAACGTAATATGCAGTGTATCATTGAAAATATCTTATAATATAACGTAATATGCAGTGTATCATTGAAAATACCTTATGATATAATGTAATATGCAGTGTATCATTGAAAATACCTTATAATATATGGTAATTTGTAGTGTATCAATGAAAATACCTTATAATATAACGTAATATGCAGTGTATCATTGAAAATACCATATAATATATCGTAATATATAGTTTATCATTGAAAATACTTTATAATATAACGTAATATGCAGTGTATCATTGAAAATACCATATAATATAACGTAATATGCAGTGTATCATTGAAAATACATTATAATATAACGTAATATGCAGTGTATCATTGAAAATACCATATAATATAACGTAATATTCAGTGCATCATTGAAAATACCTTATAATATATAGTAGTTTATCATTGAAAACATCTTATAATATAACGTAATATGCAGTGTATCATTGAAAATACATTATGATATAACGTAATGTGCAGTATATCATTGAAAATACCTTATAATATATCGTAATTTGTAGTGTATCATTGAAAATACCATATAGTATAACGTAATATGCAGTGCATCATTGAAAATACCTTATAATATAACGTAATATGCAGTGTATCATTGAAAATACCTTATAATATAACGTAATATGCAGTGTATCATTGAAAATACCATATAGTATAACGTAATATTCAGTGCATCATTGAAAATACCTTATAATATATAGTAGTTTATCATTGAAAACATCTTATAATATAACGTAATATGCAGTGTATCATTGAAAATACCTTATGATATAACGTAATGTGCAGTATATCATTGAAAATACCTTATAATATATGGTAATTTGAACTGTATCAATCAAAATACCTTATAATATAACGTAATATGCAGTGTATCATTGAAAATACCATATAATATATCGTAATATATAGTTTATCATTGAAAATACTTTATAATATAACGTAATATGCAGTGTATCATTGAAAATACCATATAATATAACGTAATATGCAGTGCATCATTGAAAATACCTTATAATATATAGTAGTTTATCATTGAAAACATCTTATAATATAACGTAATATGCAGTGTATCATTGAAAATACCTTATGATATAACGTAATGTGCAGTGTATCATTGAAAATACCTTATAATATATGGTAATTTGTAGTGTATCAATGAAAATACCTTATAATATAACGTAATATGCAGTGTATCATTGAAAATACCATATAATATATCGTAATATATAGTTTATCAATGAAAAAACCTTATAATACAACGTAATATGCAGTGTATCATTGAAAATACCTTATAATAAAACGTAATATGCAGTGTATCATTGAAAATACCTTAGAATATATGGTAATTCTAGTCTATCAATGAAAATACCTTATAATACAACGTAATATGCAGTGTATCATTGAAAATACCTTATAATATATCGTAATTTGTAGTGTATCATTGAAAATACCATATAGTATAACGTAATATGCAGGGCATCATTGAAAATACCTTATAATATATAGTAGTTTATCATTGAAAACATCTTATAATATAACGTAATATGCAGTGTATCATTGAAAATACCTCATAATATAACGTAATATGCAGTGTATCATTGAAAACATATTATAATATAACGTCATATGCAGTGTATCATTGAAAATATCTTATTATATAACGTAATATGCAGTGTATCATTGAAAATACCTTATGATATAATGTAATATGCAGTGTATCATTGAAAATACCATATAATATATCGTAATATATAGTTTATCATTGAAAATACTTTATAATATAACGTAATATGCAGTGTATCATTGAAAATACCATATAATATAACGTAATATGCAGTGTATCATTGAAAATACATTATAATAAAACGTAATATGAAGTGTATCATTGAAAATACCTTAGAATATATGGTAATTCTAGTCTATCAATGAAAAAACCTTATAATACAACGTAATATGCAGTGTATCAGTGAAAATACCTTATAATATATCGTAATTTGTAGTGTATCATTGAAAATACCATATAGTATAACGTAATATGCAGTGCATCATTGAAAATACCTTATAATATAACGTAATATGCAGTGTATCATTGAAAATACCTTATAATATAACGTAATATGCAGTGTATCATTGAAAGTACCTTATAATAACATGTAATATGCAGTGTATCATTGAAAATACCTTATAATATATCGTAATTTGTAGTGTATCATTGAAAATACCATATAGTATAACGTAATATGCAGTGCATCATTGAAAATACCTTATAATATATGGTAATTTGTAGTGTATCAATGAAAATACCTTATAATATAACGTAATATGCAGTGTATCATTGAAAATACCTCATAATATAACGTAATATGCAGTGTATCATTGAAAACATCTTATAATATAACGTCATATGCAGTGTATCATTGAAAATACCTTATAATATAACGTAATATGCCGTGTATCATTGAAAATACCTTATAATATATCGTAATTTGTAGTGTATCATTGAAAATACCATATAGTATAACGTAATATGCAGTGCATCATTGAAAATACCTTATAATATAACGTAATATGCACTGTATCATTGAAAATACCTTATAATATAACGTAATATGCAGTGTATCATTGAAAATACCTTATAATATAACGTAATATGCAGTGTATCATTGAAAATACCTTATGATATAATGTAATATGCAGTGTATCATTGAAAATACCTTATAATATATGGTAATTTGTAGTGTATCAATGAAAATACCTTATAATATAACGTAATATGCAGTGTATCATTGAAAATACCATATAATATATCGTAATATATAGTTTATCATTGAAAATACTTTATAATATAACGTAATATGCAGTGTATCATTGAAAATACCATATAATATAACGTAATATGCAGTGTATCATTGAAAATACCTTATAATATAACGTAATATGCAGTGTATCATTGATAATACCTTAGAATATATGGTAATTCTAGTCTATCAATGAAAAAACCTTATAATACAACGTAATATGCAGTGTATCATTGAAAATACCTTATAATATATCGTAATTTGTAGTGTATCATTGAAAATACCATATAGTATAACGTAATATGCAGTGCATCATTGAAAATACCATATAATATAACGTAATATGCCGTGTATCATTGAAAATACCTTATAATAAAACGTAATATGCAGTGTATCATTGAAAATACCTTGGAATATATGGTAATTCTAGTCTATCAATGAAAATACCTTATAATACAACGTAATATGCAGTGTATCATTGAAAATACCTTATAATATATCGTAATTGGTAGTGTATCATTGAAAATACCATATAGTATAACGTAATATGCAGTGCATCATTGAAAATACCTTATAATATAACGTAATATGCACTGTATCATTGAAAATACCTTATAATATAACGTAATATGCAGTGTATCATTGAAAATACCTTATAATATAACGTAGTATGCAGTGTATCATTGAAAATACCATATAATATATCGTAATATATAGTTTATCATTGAAAATACTTTATAATATAACGTAATATGCAGTGTATCATTGAAAATACCATATAATATAACGTAATATGCAGTGTATCATTGAAAATACCTTATAATAAAACGTAATATGCAGTGTATCATTGGAAATACCTTAGAATATATGGTAATTCTAGTCTATCAATGAAAAAACCTTATAATACAACGTAATATGCAGTGTATCATTGAAAATAGCTTATAATATATCGTAATTTGTAGTGTATCATTGAAAATACCATATAGTATAACGTAATATGCAGTGCATCATTGAAAATACCTTATAATATAACGTAATATGCAGTGTATCACTGAAAATACCTTATAATATAACGTAATATGCAGTGTATCATTGAAAATACCTTAGAATATATGGTAATTCTAGTCTATCAATGAAAAAACCTTATAATACAACGTAATAGTGCAGTGTATCATTGAAAATACCTTATAATATATCGTAATTTGTAGTGTATCATTGAAAATACCATATAGTATAACGTAATATGCAGTGCATCAATGAAAATACCTTATAATATAACGTAATATGCAGTGCATCATTGAAAATACCTTATAATATAACGTAATATGCAGTGTATCATTGAAAATACCTCATAATATAACGTAATATGCAGTGTATCATTGAAAACATCTTATAATATAACGTAATATGCAGTGTATCATTGAAAATACCTTATAATATAACGTAATATGCAGTGTATCATTGAAAATACCTTATGATATAATGTAATATGCAGCGTATCATTGAAAATACCTTATAATATAACGTAATATGCAGTGTATCATTGAAAACATCTTATAATATAACGTCATATGCAGTGTATCATTGAAAATACCTTATAATATAACGTAATATGCAGTGTATCATTGAAAATACCTTATGATATAATGTAATATGCAGTGTATCATTGAAAATACCTTATAATATATGGTAATTTGTAGTGTATCAATGAAAATACCTTATAATATAACGTAATATGCAGTGTATCATTGAAAATACCATATAATATATCGTAATATATAGTTTATCAATGAAAAAACGTTATAATACAACGTAATATGCAGTGTATCATTGAAAATACCTTATAATAAAACGTAATATGCAGTGTATCATTGAAAATACCTTAGAATATATGGTAATTCTAGTCTATCAATGAAAATACCTTATAATACAACGTAATATGCAGTGTATCATTGAAAATACCTTATAATATATCGTAATTTGTAGTGTATCATTGAAAATACCATATAGTATAACGTAATATGCAGGGCATCATTGAAAATACCTTATAATATATAGTAGTTTATCATTGAAAACATCTTATAATATAACGTAATATGCAGTGTATCATTGAAAATACCTCATAATATAACGTAATATGCAGTGTATCATTGAAAACATCTTATAATATAACGTCATATGCAGTGTATCATTGAAAATACCTTATAATATAACGTAATATGCAGTGTATCATTGAAAATACCTTATCGTATAATGTAATATGCAGTGTATCATTGAAAATACCTTATAATATATGGTAATTTGTAGTGTATCAATGAAAATACCTTATAATATAACGTAATATGCAGTGTATCATTGAAAATACCTCATAATATACCGTAATATGCAGTGTATCATTGAAAACATCTTATAATATAACGTCATATGCAGTGTATCATTGAAAATACCTTATAATATAACGTAATATGCAGTGTATCATTGAAAATACCATATAATATGACGTAATATGCCGTGTATCATTGAAAATACCTTATGATATAACGTAATATGCAGTGTATCATTGAAAGTACCTTATGATATAACGTAATATGCAGTGTATCATTGAAAATACCTTATAATATATGGTAATTTGTAATGTATCAACGAAAATACCTTATAATATAATGTAATATGCAGTGTATCATTGAAAATACCATATAATATATCGTAATATATAGTTTATCATTGAAAATACGTTATAATATAACGTAATATGCAGTGTATCATTGAAAATACCTTATAATATATCGTAATTTGTAGTGTATCATTAAAAATACCTTATAATATAACTTAATATGCAGTGTATCATTGAAAATACCTCATAATATAACGTAATATGCAGTGTATCATTGAAAACATCTTATAATATAACGTCATATGCAGTGTATCATTGAAAATACCTTAGAATATATGGTAATTCTAGTCTATCAATGAAAAAACCTTATAATACAACGTAATAGTGCAGTGTATCATTGAAAATACCTTATAATATATCGTAATTTGTAGTGTATCATTGAAAATACCATATAGTATAACGTAATATGCAGTGCATCAATGAAAATACCTTATAATATAACGTAATATGCAGTGCATCATTGAAAATACCTTATAATATAACGTAATATGCAGTGTATCATTGAAAATACCTCATAATATAACGTAATATGCAGTGTATCATTGAAAACATCTTATAATATAACGTCATATGCAGTGTATCATTGAAAATACCTTATAATATAACGTAATATGCAGTGTATCATTGAAAATACCTTATGATATAATGTAATATGCAGCGTATCATTGAAAATACCTTATAATATAACGTAATATGCAGTGTATCATTGAAAACATCTTATAATATAACGTCATATGCAGTGTATCATTGAAAATACCTTATAATATAACGTAATATGCAGTGTATCATTGAAAATACCTTATGATATAATGTAATATGCAGTGTATCATTGAAAATACCTTATAATATATGGTAATTTGTAGTGTATCAATGAAAATACCTTATAATATAACGTAATATGCAGTGTATCATTGAAAATACCCTATAATATATCGTAATATATAGTTTATCAATGAAAAAACGTTATAATACAACGTAATATGCAGTGTATCATTGAAAATACCTTATAATAAAACGTAATATGCAGTGTATCATTGAAAATACCTTAGAATATATGGTAATACTAGTCTATCAATGAAAATACCTTATAATACAACGTAATATGCAGTGTATCATTGAAAATACCTTATAATATATCGTAATTTGTAGTGTATCATTGAAAATATCATATAGTATAACGTAATATGCAGGGCATCATTGAAAATACCTTATAATATATAGTAGTTTATCATTGAAAACATCTTATAATATAACGTAATATGCAGTGTATCATTGAAAATACCTCATAATATAACGTAATATGCAGTGTATCATTGAAAACATCTTATAATATAACGTCATATGCAGTGTATCATTGAAAATACCTTATAATATAACGTAATATGCAGTGTATCATTGAAAATACCTTATCGTATAATGTAATATGCAGTGTATCATTGAAAATACCTTATAATATATGGTAATTTGTAGTGTATCAATGAAAATACCTTATAATATAACGTAATATGCAGTGTATCATTGAAAATACCTCATAATATACCGTAATATGCAGTGTATCATTGAAAACATCTTATAATATAACGTCATATGCAGTGTATCATTGAAAATACCTTATAATATAACGTAATATGCAGTGTATCATTGAAAATACCATATAATATATCGTAATATATAGTTTATCATTGAAAATACTTTATAATATAACGTAATATGCACTGTATCATTGAAAATACCTTATAATATAACGTAATATGCAGTGTATCATTGAAAATACCTTATAATATAACGTAATATGCAGTGTATCATTGAAAATACCTTATGATATAATGTAATATGCAGTGTATCATTGAAAATACCTTATAATATATGGTAATTTGTAGTGTATCAATGAAAATACCTTATAATATAACGTAATATGCAGTGTATCATTGAAAATACCATATAATATATCGTAATATATAGTTTATCATTGAAAATACTTTATAATATAACGTAATATGCAGTGTATCATTGAAAATACCATATAATATAACGTAATATGCCGTGTATCATTGAAAATACCTTATAATATATCGTAATTTGTAGTGTACCATTGAAAATACCATATAATATAACGTAATATGCACTGTATCATTGAAAATACCTTATAATATAACGTAATATGCAGTGTATCATTGAAAATACCTTATAATATAACGTAATATGCAGTGTATCATTGAAAATACCTCATAATATAACGTAATATGCAGTGTATCATTGAAAACATCTTATAATATAACGTCATATGCAGTGTATCATTGAAAATACCTTATAATATATGGTAATTTGTAGTGTATCAATGAAAATACCTTATAATATAACGTAATATGCAGTGTATCATTGAAAATACCATATAATATATCGTAATATATAGTTTATCATTGAAAATACTTTATAATATAACGTAATATGCAGTGTATCATTGAAAATACCATATAATATAACGTAATATGCAGTGTATCATTGAAAATACCTTATAATAAAACGTAATATGCAGTGTATCATTGAAAATACCTTAGAATATATGGTAATTCTAGTCTATCAATGAAAAAACCTTATAATACAACGTAATATGCAGTGTATCATTGAAAATACCTTATAATATAACGTAATATGCAGTGTATCATTGAAAATACCTTAGAATATATGGTAATTCTAGTCTATCAATGAAAAAACCTTATAATACAACGTAATATGCAGTGTATCATTGAAAATACCTTATAATATATCGTAATTTGTAGTGTATCATTGAAAATACCATATAGTATAACGTAATATGCAGTGCATCAATGAAAATACCTTATAATATAACGTAATATGCAGTGCATCATTGAAAATACCTTATAATATAACGTAATATGCAGTGTATCATTGAAAATACCTCATAATATAACGTAATATGCAGTGTATCATTGAAAACATCTTATAATATAACGTCATATGCAGTGTATCATTGAAAATATCTTATAATATAACGTAATATGCAGTGTATCATTGAAAATACCTTATGATATAATGTAATATGCAGTGTATCATTGAAAATACCTTATAATATATGGTAATTTGTAGTGTATCAATGAAAATACCTCATAGTATAACGTAATATGCAGTGTATCATTGAAAATACCATATAATATATCGTAATATATAGTTTATCATTGAAAATACTTTATAATATAACGTAATATGCAGTGTATCATTGAAAATACCATATAATATAACGTAATATGCAGTGTATCATTGAAAATACATTATAATATAACGTAATATGCAGTGTATCATTGAAAATACCATATAGTATAACGTAATATTCAGTGCATCATTGAAAATACCTTATAATATATAGTAGTTTATCATTGAAAACATCTTATAATATAACGTAATATGCAGTGTATCATTGAAAATACCTTATGATATAACGTAATGTGCAGTATATCATTGAAAATACCTTATAATATATCGTAATTTGTAGTGTATCATTGAAAATACCATATAGTATAACGTAATATGCAGTGCATCATTGAAAATACCTTATAATATAACGTAATATGCAGTGTATCATTGAAAATACCTTATAATATAACGTAATATGCAGTGTATCATTGAAAATACCATATAGTATAACGTAATATTCAGTGCATCATTGAAAATACCTTATAATATATAGTAGTTTATCATTGAAAACATCTTATAATATAACGTAATATGCAGTGTATCATTGAAAATACCTTATGATATAACGTAATGTGCAGTATATCATTGAAAATACCTTATAATATATGGTAATTTGAACTGTATCAATCAAAATACCTTATAATATAACGTAATATGCAGTGTATCATTGAAAATACCATATAATATATCGTAATATATAGTTTATCATTGAAAATACTTTATAATATAACGTAATATGCAGTGTATCATTGAAAATACCATATAATATAACGTAATATGCAGTGCATCATTGAAAATACCTTATAATATATAGTAGTTTATCATTGAAAACATCTTATAATATAACGTAATATGCAGTGTATCATTGAAAATACCTTATGATATAACGTAATGTGCAGTGTATCATTGAAAATACCTTATAATATATGGTAATTTGTAGTGTATCAATGAAAATACCTTATAATATAACGTAATATGCAGTGTATCATTGAAAATACCATATAATATATCGTAATATATAGTTTATCAATGAAAAAACCTTATAATACAACGTAATATGCAGTGTATCATTGAAAATACCTTATAATAAAACGTAATATGCAGTGTATCATTGAAAATACCTTAGAATATATGGTAATTCTAGTCTATCAATGAAAATACCTTATAATACAACGTAATATGCAGTGTATCATTGAAAATACCTTATAATATATCGTAATTTGTAGTGTATCATTGAAAATACCATATAGTATAACGTAATATGCAGGGCATCATTGAAAATACCTTATAATATATAGTAGTTTATCATTGAAAACATCTTATAATATAACGTAATATGCAGTGTATCATTGAAAATACCTTATAATATAACGTAATATGCAGTGTATCATTGAAAACATATTATAATATAACGTCATATGCAGTGTATCATTGAAAATATCTTATTATATAACGTAATATGCAGTGTATCATTGAAAAATACCTTATGATATAATGTAATATGCAGTGTATCATTGAAAATACCTTATAATATATCGTAATTT